>CM056059.1:174685307-174782807 GCA_029574335.1 Rana kukunoris | reverse complement strand
CCTCCTGGGGAATATAAGTTAGAATCTGTGATTGGGAGATTCCACCAAGAGAGTCTCTATGGCCTCGTACACACGACCGAGAATCTCGTCGTAAAAGAAACATAGTTTTCTTCGACAAGGTTCTTGTCAAGCTTTCCTTGCATACACACTGTCAAGACAAAATCTTGTCGTTCTCAAACGCGGTGACGTACAACACATACGACGGCACTATAAAGGGGAAGTTCCATTCCACTGGCGCCACCCTTGGGGCTGCTTTTGCTAATCGCACGTTACTGCGTTTAAAGCGGTGGTTCACCCTAAAACTACTCTGTCCCATCACATCCAGCATAATTGCTTAACTTACTGTTTAATGAATAATTTTCTTTTTTGTCCACCGCAGGTGAATGGCGCAGCTATGGCATCACGCCTTCCGAAAATAGCCGATTTAGGACTCGACTATTCCCAGCGCTATACGGCGCCTGCGCACAGACCTAGGAGCTGACTGCGCAGGCGCCGTATATATCCGAGTCCTATGGCTAAGGCGCGTCACGCCCTCAGAAAAAAGCCGAAATAGGACTCGGCTATATACGGCGCCTGCGCAGTCAGCTCCTAGGTCTGTGCGTAGGCGTCGTATAGCGCCGGGAATAGCCGAGTCCTAAATCGGCTATTTTCGGAAGGACAAGAAAGAAAATGATTCATTAAACAGTAAGTTGAGCAATAAAAAAAAAAAAAAAAACAGCATACTAGCGCTGACGCCAGTATGCTGGATGGGATGGGACAGAGTAGTTTTAGGGTGAACCACCGCTTTAAGTAAAAGTTCGGTGAGAGACAATTCATGCTTTTCAGTCTGTTACAGCGTGACAAATGTGCTATCTCCATTACGAAAACTACTTTTACCAAAGGTGCGCTCCCGTCTCATACTTTTTTCTGAGCATGTGCGGGTTTCTCAGCATACACATGAACGTGTTTCTCGTCGTAAACCAGCCCGAGGAGAAACACGACAAGGAAATTGAGACTCCCGACGAGAAAAAAAGAGAACATGTTCTCTTTTTTTCTCGTCGAGATCCACAACAGTTTTCTCTACGAAAAACATACACACGACAGCATTTTTCTTGATGGATTTTTCCGGGGAAAACGGCGTAAGAAGCCATTCAAGTCTCTTGGACTCCAATGGTGAGAACACCACACATGATTTAGTCCCTCCATGCTTCTCTTGCCATTAGGTCTAAGAGACCATTGGAGGTCACCATGCTTGAGGCGCCAGCTCCATCCAACTGCTATGGCCATTTCAAGGGCCACTTTCCCGTTTAGGATTCTCTTAATGGGACTCCCCTCCCTCAAGGAATACAAGTTAGAATTTTTGATGGGGGATCAAACAATAGAAGTCTATAGGAAACCATTGAAGTCTCTGAGTCTGGAGTCTTCAAACCGTTGAAGACTCCAGTGGTAAGATCACCATGATTTAGTTCCCAACTATACCCCCTGCTGTTCCCATTATAAGGGAGCCCCACTTTCTCTGTTGGGATTCTTTTTGACTTTATATTTTCCAGCATGCAGCAGGAGAGGGAGACTGAAGAGTGGGACCCCCCCCCCCCCCACGGGAAATACAAGTTAGAAACTTTACATGGAGGTAACTATAGAAGACTCTAGGAGACCATTGAAGCTGGAGAGGGAGGCTGAAAAGTTGGGACTTCTCCTGGGGAATATGAGTTAGAAAATGTGATGGGAGATCCCAGCATTGAAAGTTTTTAACAGACCATTGAAGTTTCTGAGACTCCAATGATGAGATCACCTTGCTTGAATTCCCATCTCCGTCCCCTGCTGTTCCCATTATAATGCAGTCCCATATTCCCTGTTGGGATTTTCTTTGACTTTTTATTTTCCAGCATGTAACAGGAGAGGGAGGCTGAAGAGTGGGACTCCCCGGGAATTAGAAACTGCAATGAGAGATCTCACCATGGGAGTCTCTAAGAAACCATTAAAGTCTCTTGGACTCCAATGGTGAGATCACCATGCTTGAGTTCCCATCTCCACCCATCTGCTGAGCCCATTATAAGGCAGTCACACTTTCCCTGTTGGAATTCCCTCTGACTTTATATTTTCCAGCATGTAGCAGGAGAGGGAGGCTGAAGAGAGGGGCCACCCTTGGAGAATACAAGTTGGAATCTGTGATGGGAAATCTTATGCCGCGTATACACGATCACTTTTTGCGATGAAAAAAACAAAGTTTTATTTCATGAAAAAAAACTACGTTTTTTAAACTTCATTTTCCAAAACGTTGTTGCGTACACACCATCGTTTTTCCAAAATGCTCTAGCAAAGCGTGGTGACGTAAGACACGTTCGACGGCACTCTGTTCCATTGAAGCTCCGTCTCAAAACGTCGTTACATTACAGTGAGAGACTCTGAGGCCTCGTACACACGAGCAGACAGATTTGTTCAAATCTGTCTGTCCGACAGATTTGAACAAATCTGTCTGCTGGGATTTTGGTTTGCTCGCGTGTACACACGAGCAAACCAAAATCCCCGCCAGCAGACGGCGCGCTGACGCGTCGGTGACGTGGCGGTGACGTTGATGCCGCCACGTCACCGCACCAGGAAGTAAAACACTTCCGCGCATGCGCCGAATCCATTCGGGGGCGGTGCGGGACGACATGTCTGCTGGTAAGTGTACTAACCAGCAGACATGTCGGGCGGACGGATTCCCACCTGATAGATTTCAAAGCATGCTTTGAAATCTGTCGGGGTGGCCAAATCCGTCGGCACGGCCGTACACACGATCGAATCTGTCTGCTGAAACGGTCCAGCAGACCGTTTCCAGCGGACAGATTTGATCGTGTGTACGAGGCCTGAGAGTTAAAAATAAGCAATGGGTGGTTCAGTACATATCATTGCATGGATTGACCCTTTAACCCCTTCCTTACCAGCCCATAGGGGAATGACGTCATGGTCATCCCCTCGCCGATGAGACTGGACGTTGCCGACGGCCGTGATTGCCGCCGGGCACCCGCGATTTCCAGCAATCACGTCAGGAGTGTGGATCTGTGTGTGTAAACACACAGATCCACCTCCTGTCAGCGGTGAGGAGACTGATGTGTGTTCCCAGTACAGAGGAACACACATCGATCTCCTCCCCCTGTGAGTCCCCCTCCCCCTACAGTTAGAACATACTTTAGGACACATTTTAACCCCTTCAGCGCCCCCTAGTGTTAACCCCTTCCCTGCCAGTCACATTTACACAGTAATCAGTCCAGTTTTTAAGCACTAATCGCTGTGTAAATGTGAATGGTCCCAAAAACGTGTCAAAAGTGTCCGATATGTCCGCCGCAACGTCACGGTCACAAAAAAAAAACGCAGATCCCCGCCATTACTAGTAAAAAAATAAAAATAAAAATGCCATAAATCTATCACCTATTTTGTAGACGCTATAACTTTTGCGCAAACCAATCAATATACGATTATTGCGTTTTTTTTTACCAAAAATATGTAGAATACGTATCGGTCTAAACTGAGGGGAAAAAAAGTTTTTTTTTAAAAAAATATTGTGAGATGTATTAAATAAAAAGGAAAAAATATTGTGTTTTTTTTTAAAATTGTCTCTCTTCTTTTGTTTATAGCGCAAAAAAATAAAAACCGCAGAGATGATCAAATACCACCAAACGAAAGCTCTATTTGTGTGGGGAAAAAAACATAATGATTTAATTTGGGTACAGTGTTGCCTGACCGCGCAATTGTCATTCAAAGTGCAACAGCGCTGAAAACTAAAAATTGGTCTGGGCAGGAAGGGGGTGAAAATGCCCTGTATGGAAGGGGTTAAGAATCATACCTGGAAAACAGACAGAGTTTGGATGTTTCATCATATCTGATAAAAAATTGTTACATTATAGGCCAGCTATGTATGAATGTACTGTATGTATTTTTAATTTGCAATGTGTCCTTCACCCCCCACTCTGTCCTCCAGCCCCCAATCTGTCCTCCAGCCCCCAATCTGTCCTCCACCCCCTACAGTGTTCCCCTGTGTCCTCCACCCCCCACAGTGTCCCCCTGTGTCTTCCACCCCCCACAGTGTCCCCCTGTGTCTTCCACCCCCCACAGTGTCCCCCTGTGTCTTCCAGCCCCCACAGTGTCTCCCTGTGTCCTCCACCCCCCCCCCCCACGGCGTCCCCCTGTGTCCTCCACCCCCCACAGTGTCCCATCTGTCTTCCACCCTCCCTTGTCCTCTACCCACTATATGTTTCATCATATCTGATAAAAAATTGTTACATTGTAGTCCAGCCATGTATGAATATATGTATTTTTAATTTGCAATGTAATACTGAGTACAGTGCTTCTAAGTAAACATAGACAATAGTTGTCGGTTTTGCATGATAAAATCACATTTGTTTGGCTTATTAGTAAAGCGCAGTAACCCAAAGTATTAAATTACCATTTATTTTTTATGATACTGCAAAACAGTGAAATCCGGTTACTTTGGGTTACTGCACACAGCACCCCATCAAAGTATGAAGAGCAGAGCCGTGGCAACTAAAAAGCAATTGGCTTCCACTGCTCTGACTGTCCTATAAGGATGAAAGGTGACATCTGGGTGCTGTGGTTGATCATGATTTGCACTTTATTAAATAAGGACACCTTGATTTGGTAGATAAGAGAAAGACGAAAGCTGCTGCAATGCACCTTGTTTAGAAAACCACATCATCGATAATTGATAGGAGGCTGCTAGGCAAAAAAAAAACGTATTGATGGGTAACGCCTGTACCAAGACGGTAGCATAGACTACCCAACTGTGAAGGGAAAACAGATGGACTTAGACACACAAGGCCACCTGGTTCTGCTGCAGAGGTGGGCCAAGCCCATGAACTGGGCTGTTAGAAGCAGCTAATTACCCAGTCTGCAGGACGGACGCTCTGCCTAATGATCCTACTTTATATCATTGCAGGAGAGGTGACGGCTTTCAGAGGTTTCATGTCACAGAACTCCGCTGTCACTTAGCTGGGAATCAAACATGCAACTGTCTGTCACCGCTATTAACCAGCGACCTGGGCCAGTTTGAGGAGTCGGAGAGTTGCTTTTGTATAGTTCCCTTGTTTGGAGGAACTTTCATTTACTTGGAATTAAATCTGTTTTGCATTCTTCCTCAAATATTCCTCTTTAGCCCTGTACACACGATCGGTTTGTCCGATTAAAACAGACCAATGGGCTGTTTTCGTCGGACAAACCTATCATGTGTGGGCCCCATCGGTTTATTTTCCATCGGTGAAAAAAACAGAACATGTTTTAAATTTTTACTATGGATAAAAAACGATCGCCTGTGTGGAAGTCCATCGGTCAAAAATCCACGCATGCTCAGAAGTCGACGCATGCTCGGAAGCATTGAACTTCATTTTTCTGAGCACGTCGTAGTGTTTTACATCACCGTGTTTTGACACGGTCGGATTTTTGACTGATGGTGTGTAGGCAAGACTGATGAAAGTCAGCTTCATCGGAAATCCGATGAAAAAAATCCATCGGATTAGATTCCATCAGATATCCGATCGTGTGTACAGGGCTTTTGCGTTTTGGTGGACAGATCTGTATAAGTAATGCCTCGCACACACGATCGGTTCGTCTGATGAAAACAAACCGTTTTCATCGGACGAACCGATCGTGTGTGGGCCCCATCAGTTTTTTTCCCATCGGTGAAAAAAATTAGAACCTGTTTTGAAATGATCTGATGGTTAAAAAACCGATAGAAAAAAAAGATCCCATCTGGGGAAATCCATCGGTTAAAAATCAACGCATGCTAAGAATCAAGTCGACGCATGCTCGGAAGCATTGAACTTCATTTTTCTCAGCAGGTTGTTGTGTTTTACGTCACCACGTTCTGACACAAGCGTTTTTTTTAAACTGATGGTGTGTAGGCACGACTAATGAAAGTCAGCTTCATCGGATATCTGATGAAAAGATCCATCGGTCTGTTTTCATCGGATGAACCGATCGTGTGTACAGGGCATAAATGTTCCATACCGGTCTAATTCTGGCATTCCTCTCCTACATATGAAAATCCACATTTTTTGCAAGAAAATTATTCAGAACCCCCAAACACTAAATATATATATATAAGAGATTAAAGGGGGTTGTTAGCTGTCCCATCCTTGAGATTAAAGGGGGTTGTTAGCTGTCCCATCCTTGGTATAACAATGACATGCCTCCATCCCTAATTTGTGTAGAATACATGATAGAAATTGGAATGGAACCTTAGATAAGGCATGTCAAGGAGTAAGATATCTAGTTGTTTGCCATGAAATAGATTTGATTTAATTTAATGTACCAAATCAATGGTCCATGGTATTAAAAATATATCAATAATCAATAACTGACTGAATAGCGTAAAAAATATTTAAAGGGGAGTTCCAGCCTTTTAGTGTTTATTAAAAGTCAGCAGCTGAGCTACAAAACGTGTAGCTGCTGACTTTTAACCACTTACGTACCGTAGGACGTCATATGACATCCTGGTATTTAGGGGGGAAATCTGAATGACGGGTGCGGCTATAGGCATCATTCAGATATCCTTTTTTTTCAGGCAGTGATTGTGACCATAAAAACAATCATAGTGGTGGCCCTGCCGGTTGATCGTTCTTACATCCCCCGCCTCCTGCCGCCATCCGGTGCTTCTCCGAGCTCCCCCGTGCCATCGGAAGCCCGGAGAACGAATCGGCCACCGCTGAACGAAGAGCATAGAGATTTCTGGTGACCAGATGGTCACCAGTCATATCTATGACCGTCGAAGGCCCGGGAGCGATGTTATGACGTCACGCCCTGGTACCCGGAAGTAAACAAAGCCGCAATCGCGGCTGAAAGCATGAGATTGGTGAATTTTTTTCCCGATCTCATGCTTTTCAGCTTGGAGGAGGGATGTGGGATCTTATTGACCCCGCACCTCCCCTTAAAGAGGACCTGTCACACACTATTCCTATTACAAGGGATGTTTACATTCCTTGTGATAGGAATAAAAGTGATCAAACACTTTTTTTTTAAAGTGCAAAAATAAAAAAAAAATTGTAAAAAAAAAAAAAATTAAAACCACACATGTTTGGTATTGCTGTGTGCGTTAAAGCGAGAGCAATAATTATAGCACTAGACCTCCTCTGTAACTCTAAACTGGTAACTGGTAAAAAAATGTAAAGTGTCGCCTATGGAGATTTTTAAGTACCGAAGTTTGGCGCCATTCTATGAGTGTGCGCAATTTTAAAGCATGACAAGTTAGGTATCTAACTTTGAAAAATTATTGTGCAAATACTGTGCGAGATAAAAAGTTGCAATGGCCGCCACTGTATTCCCTAGGGTGTCTGCTAAAAAAATATATATAATGTTTGGGGGTTCTGATTAATTTTCTAGTAAAAATATTATGATTTTAACATGACGGAGAGAAGTGCCAGAATAGGCGCGGCATGGAAGTGGTTAATAAAAAGACACTTACCTGCTCCACTGTCCAGCGACGTGGCCGCCCTGAGCTCAGCTCCTCTTCCCCCCTCTCCGGCCAGAGCCTCCATTCATAGTGTGGGCACCCGGCCGTGACAGCTTTCGGCTTCACAGCCGGGCACTCACTGTGCATGGGCGAGTCGCCCCTGCACTCTATGGCCTCGTACACACGAGGCAATGTATCTGTTCAAATCGGTCGGACCGACCGATTTGAACAGATCTGTCTGTTTTGATTTTGGTTTGCTCGCGTGTACACACGAGCAAACCAAAATCCCCGCCAGCAGACGGCGTGCTGACGTGTCGGTGACGTGGCGGTGACGTTGACGCCGCCACGTCACCGCCCCAGGAAGTAAAACACTTCCGCGCATGCGTCGAAACCATTCGGCGCGTGTGCGAGAAGACATGTCTGCTGGTTAGCGTACTAACCAGCAGACATGTCGGGCGGACGGGTTCCCAGCCGACAGATTGGTAAGCATGCTTTTAAATCTGTCGGCTGGCCAAATCCGTCTGCTCGCCCGTACACACGATCGAATCTGTCTGCTGGGACGGTCTAGCAGACCGTTTCCAGCCGACAGATTTGATCGTGTGTACGAGGCCTATGAGTGTCCCTGAAGATCGCCTTAAGGGAGGGACCGCCTAAGGCGAGAAGAGAAGTCGCCGAAGTGGTCCCTGGGCGGAAGAATGAAGTGGGACAGGAAGTCCCACTCCTACCGAAGCCCCTACCCCCCCCCAAAAAAAAATGACATGCCAAATGCGACATGTGAGGGGGCGAGGACAAATATATTTAGTGCATGGGATGAAAGGTATTGGGCACCCAGAAAGCGGAAGTTCCACTTTTGACGCCCCACCGGCGAGGGGGGGGGAAAGGGTGAAACAGGTAAGTATTGGATGAGTAAATATAAGTATCCGCTTTAATATAATGAATCACTGAACAGTGAGGAGTAAAGGAGAGTAAGGGAATATTGGGTAGGAAAATGACGATGGTACAGTCAATACAAAATAAATCAGACAATAAGGCGAGAAGAGAAAAGTGGTCCCTGGGCATGGGACAGGAAGATTGATACAGTTAATACAAAGGTCAATACTTTTGGGTGGAATAAAATATATATATATATATATATATATTATATATATATATATATATATATATATAAAAACATTTTGGGAATCCATTAGTTGGTAATCCAACGCGTTTCATGGCTTTTAACCAATCGTCGGGAGTCAGATGCACGAATATACTGAAAAGGTTGGAATAATACGTTTGGAGACCCCTGATGAGCATGAAGGACTCGATTGGTTTCTCTTGCTCAGACTGGGGGGGCTGAATAGGAGTAACCTACACGTGTGTGGCCAGCTTTAGCATGGATAAAGGAATCTATTCCGTTTTTTTGTAGTGTACGGACAGTTTCAGCTTTTGCTTGTCTTTTTTTCTAGTGCTGGCAATGAACCTTTCAGCACCTGCCATTAATCCAGTGACTTCGGACTTTAGTTTCCTTAGCGGATGGTCCCTCTTGTCTGCCAGTTTTTTTTAGTAGAGAAGTGCAAAGAACCAACCAGACAGATTTCTGTTTACTGAAGTTAGAGGTTTTAAAGATCAAAACATATTGGTCATAAAACATAAAAGAACCTTAGAAATTCAGCATTTTGCTGTTTTTCTTTTTTGGACAAACTGCTGATTTCTATGTTGTAGTCCACATGGGATTTCTGTATGAAGGATAAAGACACTTTCCACAAAGTGCAGTTATCATTTCTGCCCACCACGCTGTTCTAAATGAGTCCACCCTTCTGCCCTCTAGATGATTACAGTAAAACCTTGGTTTGCAAGCATCATTTGTTCCAGAATTCAAAGCACTTGTATATCAAAGCATTTTTTTTACAGGGTATAAAAGAGAAGAGAGGCGCCTCTAAGTGTAGCAATAAGTTGCTAAATATTGTACCTTCATTAAATGTAACCATATTGCTACACTTAGAGGCTCCTCTCTTCTTTTTTTTTACTCAGCTGTGACATGACGCTACTCTTATATCAAGACATCGCTTGCATAGGTGTGCGCAGCCTATTACATTAGGGTGTGCACCCCAAAGCTCAAACACACGTGTGTGTGTATATATATATATATATATATATATATATAGCAGTAGGGCAATGGACAATGTCAGTAGAACAGTTGATGGTGTCAGTGGGCAGGGACTGTTGTCAGTAGTTTTATTTTTATTTTATTATTACTTTTTACAATTTTTTTTTTTTTACAATATATTTTTATTATTTTCATTTACAGTTTTTTTTAGAAGCACCATTGGGGGGCTTTGGTGAGATATCAGGGGCCTGAACAGACCCCTGATATCCCACTTTTGAGACAGAGAAAGGGGCTGAGGACAGAGATTTCCGAGTCCCTTTCCCTGCAGCTAAGCAGTAGGGGGAATCTGTGGAGCACAGGCTGATTAGGGTGTGCCTGGGCTTCAGCTTATATAAGAGCAGTGTGAACAACAAACGTTTTGGCAAGGTTTGTTGAAACTTTTAAAGTACCATTCAGCTTACTTTGTAATTATTGAACACGGATCCTTGTAGGAGTGCTGATTGTCACTTTAAACAAGCTGCTAGCAGGATTCAGATTTTCTTGCAGCTTGTTGAATTACTCTGCCTTACGCCTCTGAAATTACGTTGCACAGGCGCTAATTTCTGCGCAAATCAAACGAGAATACGGTGATTGCGCCGCTACATTGCGGCGGTCTAACGTAAAGGAGGTGCGCTACGCCAGTCAAAAAATGCGCCGATGTACGTGAATCTGACCCAATATTTTTTACTTTCTGCAATAAAACACATTCAATAAATAAAAAAATAACAAAATGTTCTTCATAAATTTAGGCCAATATGTATTCTGCTACATGTTATTGGTAAAAAAAAAATCCCAATTAGCATATATTGATTGGTTTATGCAAACTTTATAGTGTCTACAATCTATGGGATATATTTATGGATTTTTATTTTTTATACAAGTAATGGCGGTGATCAGTGACTGCGATATTGCGGTGGACATTCTGACACTTTTGACACTTTGCCTGGAATTAGTGACACTGTGATCAGTGCTAAAAATATGTACTGTCACTGTACTGATGACACTGGCTGGGAAGGGGTTAACATCTAATGCAAAAAAAGGGTTAAATGTTTGCCAAGCCAGTGTTTGTGTGTTCACTGTGTGCTGCTTTTACTAGGGGAAGTAATGAATTCTAGTCCCAGCTTTGCAGGAACACAGAACCAATTTCTTCCCCCCTGTCAGAACTGAGATCTGCCTTGTTTACATTTCTCTGTGTATTGCTGATGAGTGGCGGGTGGCAGAGGACATCGAGTGCATGGGACCCGCAGATCGGCTCCTGCTGTGAATTATCACAGCCAAAGCAGCAATGCCAGCACCCCCTACAGGCGATCCGTCACACAGCTGCCACCATGTAACAGTAAAATTGCTATGGAGTGGATGAGAAGAGGTTAAATACGTAAAAATTTGCTGAAAGCTCTGCAAATGCTTTGTCAAAGTTTGCAGTTCACACTACTATGTAGGCATAGCTAGTGCATTTAAGGTCAGCCGGTGGAGTTTGTGTGAGTGCTTGGAAAAGCTTTCTTGCAAAAATATTAATTGCCCGACTTTCTTTTGCATCAGAACTTTTCAGGTAGTTTCCTTTTAGACATGCGGTAGGGTGGCGGAAATATTGTGCCATGTTTTTACTTCAGTCAGGGCCGTCTTTACCATAGGGCAACCAGGGGCAGCTGCCCAGGGCCCTGTCACTGTTGGGGGCCCAAAGCAACCCCCTTTGGAAAAAAAAAAAAAAAAAGTTTTTTTTTTTTTTTTTTTTAGGGGTCCGGAAGTCCCCAGGGCCCCAGATGGCAACCCCCCTTTTTTTTTTTAAAAAAAAAAAAAAAAAACTTGTTTTATAAAAAAAAACTGTTTTTATATATTTCTTATATATATATATATATATATATATAATAAATGTTATTATTATCAAAGGACCCAGAGGTCCCCAGGGCCCCGGATGGCAGCCCCCTTTTTTTTATACATTTTTTTATTTTTATATATATATATATATATATATATATATATATATATATATATATATATATATTTTTTTTATTAAAAGGGCTCAGAGGGCCCCATGTGGCAAACATCCTTTTTTATTTTTTTTATAAATGTTTATTTTTTTATTTTTGTTTATATATATTTTTTATCAAAGGGCCCAGAGGTCCCCAGGGCCCCAGATGGCTACACCCCTTTTTTTTATATATATTTTTCTTTATTTCTTCTTTTTTTGTAAAGGGCCCCCGCTTCTAAATTCGCGGCAGCCAGCCCCCCCCCCCCACTTCTCAATTTCAGGCGGCAGCACCCCCCCCCCGGTTCTCTGCTCCAGTTCTCTGCCTGAAGCTGTGTAAGGGGCCCCATAATTCCTGATGGCGGCCCTGCCGCCCGTTTAAGTCCCTGTGCTGCCCACAATTCAGGCTGAAAATCATCAGCGGCACGCAGCAAGTGACAGTACTGCTAAAATGCACAGCACCCCTGGCTTCCCTTTAGACGTGCACTTCTCCCTTCCTGCCACTGGGTGCTGCTTGTATATAAAAGTGAATTAGAATGTGATTTTATAACATCTCCAGTTTGCTCTTCCCGAGGCTGACTTCTTCATGTCCTGCTCCTCAAGGTATGTCACTGTTTGCTAATCTATATTGTAAATATAAGTTTTCTGTATGCAAATCAAATCAATGGGCTGCTGTGCTTGCACAAATGAGGGCCGCCAAAACACATACATGTGAACCAGTCAGGCCCAAAATAATCTGGAGGGGGGCCCAAAAAAAAATGTTTGCCCAGGGCCCAAACCATATTAAAGACGGCCCTGGCTGCAGTAGGCAGTGGATGGGGGTGTTTACATTCTGCAGCCGAGATTCTTCGCACCCGTGGCAAATTCTTTCCAACATGTAGGCAAACGGGGTGTTGGAAGTGCAATAGCATGTACTATGCACTCCAAACTAAAGATGGCGCTCTGTAGTAATATACTCCCTTCTCTGTGTTTATAAATGCTTGTCTATTCTGCACATGAAGGACATTTTTTTCTCTCTCTGCTCTCTTCTGTAATGGTGTTCTCACACACATATTGGGCCAGATTCATGAAGAGTTAGGCTGGCGGATCCAGCCAGCCTAACTGTCACTTTAAGCCGGCGTTTCTGTTTTCTATAACCAGAAAACAAGAAACGCCGGGTTGGAGTTCCGATGCGATCGGCGTAATTGAATTTCGCCATCGCATCGTTACTTCAAATTAAAAATGGCGCCGGGGGCGTTCCCGCTGATTAACGCTGAAAAAATATGTTAATCAGCGGGAGTCGGAAATTCACGATCGTTTTCGGGCGCGACGCAGTGACTTTACGACGTTTCCGGAAGCGATACGCGGCGTAAAGATAAAGCAGCCCCCTAGTGGAATATCCTATGTTAGGTATAGGCGTCGTCATCGCGTCGGAAAAAAAACAAATCGCGTCGTTTGCGTAAAACATTCATGAATGGGGACGTGACGTCATTGACGTTCACTGACAGAACTTGGAGCATGCGCACTGGGATGCATTGACACTCGACGCATGCGCAGTACGTTCGCCGCGGGATCGCGCGTAGTTTGAATACTACACGCCCCGTACCCGCCCAATTTGAATTCCGCTGTCTCATTTGCGATGCGCTGCCGCAACTTTAGGAGCAAGTGCTTCATGAATAACAGCACTTGCTCCTAAAATTTCTGCAGCGTAACGTAAATGAGATGCGTTACTCCAGAGCAAAGATGCTCTGATCTACCTGAATCTGGCCCATTCTGTTCTCCTATGCAAATAAAGTTGAATTCTATATTGCTCAAGATCTCAGTCCATTATAAGAGCACATAACCAACACAGGAAAGTACCACAAATGCCTCGCAATTAGTAAGTAGTAGTCCACCACAATAAAGGAAGATTACCTTATTACATAGGAAAGTTGATTTATACTGTCCACCTTTAATGCTTTTAAATATATCAGATCTTTAACTCTCTCCATGAACATGAGAAACTATTCTGTGCATTGGTGATGGGTCATGTGACTGGTACTAATGTGTTGGAGTCTTGGTGAGCTAGCATAGCCTAAATACAGTGGTCCCTTGGATTACGAGCATAATTTGTTCCAGAAGAATGCTTGTAATTCAAAGCACACGTACTGTATATCAAAGCAGGTTTCCCCAGAGGAGTCAGTGGAAACTCAGATAATTTGTTCCAGAATGACTGTTATTATATGCAGTACTGCATGTGGCCAGAGGTGGGGGCGTCGGAGACACTCAGAAACACTTAGGCCGCATACACACGATCGAACATGTCCGCTGAAACTGGTCCACAGACCAGTTTCAACGGACATGTTCGATCGTGTGTACAGCCTATCGGACCGTTTTCCAGCAGGCCACAGTTTCAAAACATGCTTTGAAACCTGTCCGCTGGAAATCTGTCCGTCGGACAGGTTCAATGGTTAGTACACAAAATCATCGGACCAAAAACCCGCGCATGCTCAGAATCAAGTCAACGCATGCTTGGAAGCATTGAACTTTGTTTTTTCATCACGTCGTTGTGTTCTACGTCACCGCGTTCTGGACCGATGGGATTTTGGTCCGATGGTGTGTACGCACATCAGACCAACAGACTACTTCAACGTGGTCCAATGAAAACGGCCTGTCGGACATGTTTCATCGGACATGTCTGATCGTGTGTACGCGGCCTTAGAGACTGCTCTCATCCACTAGGATGCACTCGAAGAGGCAGTGGAGCCCCCACATCTCTGGCTAAATGCGGTACTGCACACCAGACAACGCTCGCAGGATTTTTTTTAAATAGCTTGTTTTTCTAAACGCTTGTAAACCGCGTTACTCACAATCAGAGATATTTCTGTATATCTCTTGTATGCCAGCTCCTTGGGTTCAGTGACATGAGCATTAAAGGAGTCAAATACAGGCACTCGTTGCAGGAGAAAGGCCTCCTGCTTCCTCAGGGCTTGAGCAGTTGATGTCATTAGATCCATGATGAGATATAATAGGAGATATTTATGGCTTGATAGATACTGTCAAATCTTAACAGCACTATGAACTGCGGCAGTCAAGCCCTGATGAAGGGGTGGCCTTTCCCCCGAAATGTGTTGGATGTATTTGATGTTCTTAACTGATAATCATTTTTAAAAGACCTCTAAGTGGTATAAACTTTTGTAGTATGCAATCTTTAATACCCACGCCAGAGTTTATCTTCTGAGTGCTCTTTTTGTCACTAAACATTATACCTTCATTACTTATTGACTCCTTTTGAAGGAAAACGCACTCCATTGTATACAGTATCTGTCAGAACCATAAACCAGACCGAGACAGGAAGTGCAGTTAATATCACACCTTTAATGAAATATTAAAAATAACAGTTCAGGAACGTAGTCAAAAACAGAAGCCAGGGTTTGGATGCCAGATTGGGTGATCAGACGAGACGGGGTCAGTTAACCAGAAGTCAGCGTAGTCAGGAGCAAAAATCAGAAACAGGAATCGGAAGGCAAGTCAGCCAGGCCAAGTCATACACAGGAACATGGGAACTAACGCACTGGAGATCATAGACCATGCAAGGGCAAGGAAGAAATTAGCTAAGCTGCTTAACCAGCTGCGGACTGCCCAGTCTTTTTTTGCAGCAGCAGGGTGGCCACAGTGGGCTCGATGTCCGCTGGCACCCGCCAATTACACAGGACACAGGCAGAATGACAGTCTGCCTAAGTAAACAAGCCATGCATCCTGTGTTTCTTTCCTAAGAAAATGCACAGATTTTTGCCTTGCCCTAGTCAAAGCACCTCCCCCACAGGGAGTAAACACAACCTAGGATCCAATGGATCCTGCTGCTATCAATCTGTCCAATGAGGAGGGAGACAGCGGCAGGAGCCGCTGCTCTCGTGCTTGTCGCTGGATCGGATCGGGCACAGATAAGAAAAAGGGGCGGATCTGGGGGAGCTGCAGCAGAGAAGGTTTTCACCTTAATGCATAGAATGCATTAAGGTGAAAAACTTTAAGGCTTTAAGGCTTTACAACCACTTTAAAATTGATTTTTTTTAAGGAAATTAAACTAGTGCATGGCCAACTTTAGTAGTATTCTAGCATCTCACATGCCTAATGAAAAAAATTACTTTAGATTTACCAAAACCATATAATATAAGATCAAACCTAAACAGTTTCAATTTGTATGCAATCAGTCAGGATATTTAAAGGTAAATCTAAAGGATATTGAGTAGGAAAATTGTATAATGTATTATCAGCTAGGTCAGAATCTTAGATAGAATAATCATGTTAGGATCATTTTAATCTAACACTAATCTGATGAGTTGTAGAGGATTTGGTGCGTCCAGTGTTATCGTTTTGTGTATCCTTGTTTTACACTGTTCTAAAAAATTGGTATTTATTAAGGTCACACAATCTCATATTTTTATTTAAAGCGGTTGTATACCCGCTATTGACATTTTTTATTTTTCCCCACCTGCAAGGCAAAAGGCATAATCAGCTAGTATGCAACGCATACTAGCTGATTATGAAATACTTACCTTGGAACGAGGTGAAGAACACTTACCTGGTCCATGCCGAGCGAGATGTCATCTTGCTCCGGCGTGTCTTTCAGGTATCGCCACTACAGCGCTGTGATTGGCTGGAGCGGTGATGTCGTCACTCCTGCGCGTGCGGGAGACTTCAATCCGGCAACGTCCGGCGGCTGCCGGTCCTTTCGCTGAGGATCCCCGCCGCGCATGCGCCGCTGCAATCAGCGGCGCATTGCGGGGGGAATATCTCCTAAACCGTACCGGTTTAGGAGATATTCTTCATACTTACAGGTAAGCCTTATTATAGGCTTACCTGTAAGTGAAAGTGGTAGTATAGAGTATACTACAACTTTAATTACATTTTTGAAGATTATATTGTGTGAACCCAATTTTTTTTTAGTGTAATAATTTTTTTATTTTTTTTTAATCGGCTTTCGACAACTTTAGTGCCTTCGTCAGAGGATGTATAAAAACAATAATACTTTCTTCTCATTCGAGGGGTCCTTTGTTTTTGTTTTTTTAAATAATAATTTGTTGGGTGTTTAGTGAATTTTCAATGCCTCTAATGTTTTATTTATACATGTAAAAATATGGCAGCAAAGGGTTAAAGCAGGAGGTCAGGCAGTTACATAGTTACATAATAGGTGAGGTTAAAAAAAGACACAAGTCCATCAAGTCCAACCTAGGAAGTTAAAAAAATATATAAAAAAAATCATTAAAGCCCAACTGCGGGAAAATGAAAAAGATCTCTTGCATTGGGGCTGTGTCCGCACTGCAAGGATCAAGTGTTGATTTTGTCTAGGGTAGAGGAGAAACACTTTTACTTACCGGATCCTTTTGCTCTCCCAACAGATCGGGGATCCCCTACACTCCGGCGGCTGGTCCCTTGGCTGCGAGGACCAGTCTAGCAGCGGGGAGGAGCAGAGGATTGGGTAATTAAATCTTCTTTTTTTTTTTTTCCATTTTATTTACTTTTCTCACCTACTGTATTTCCCCCGAAAATAAGCCCGGGTATTATATTAATTTTGGCAACGAAAGACACAAGTAGGGCTTATTTTAGGGGTAGGTCTTCCCATGTAATGTGCTGTTTTGCTCTCCCCCTCTCTCTCCCTACCTGACAGGAATCCCCAGCGTGAAACGAGTTAAAATGCTTGTAAAATCCTATAATCCACTCTATTACAGTATTATATAATGTGTCTTTTTCTGTAATATAATTGTGCCAAATACCTTTGTTATAGCGCTGCTCTGCGCTTCTATGACCCGCCAGAGCTCTCTTCTCCACAATTATATTACAGAAACACACACATTGTACATTATATAATACTGTAAGGCCCCGTACACACGAGCAAATAGATTTGTTCAAATCGGTCGGACCGACCGATTTGAACAAATCTGTCTGCTGGCTGTTTTTGGTTTGATCGCTGTACACACGATCAAACCAAAATCCCTGCCAGCAGACAGCGCGGTGACGTGGCGGTGACGTTGACGCCGCCACGTCACCGCACCAGGAAGTAAAACACTTCCGCGCATGCGTCGAATCCATTCGACGCATGTGCGAGAAGATATGTCTGCTGGTTAGCGTACTAACCAGCAGACATATCGGGCGGACGGATTCCCAGCCGACAGATTTTAAAGCATGCTTTAAAATCTGTCGGCTGGCCAAATCTGTCGGCTCGCCCGTACACATGATCGAATCTGTCTGCTGGGACGGTCGGGCCGACCGTTTCCAGCAGATAGATTTGATCGTGTGTACGCGGCCTAATAGAGTGGATTATAGGATGTTACAAACATTTTAAACTAGGGCTTATTTTCAGAGTAGGGCTTATATTGCAGCCTCTCTGTTAAATAACGCTAGGTCTTTTTTTTGGGGTAGGTTTTATTTTCGAGGAAACACGGTACCAGTGATGGTGAACCTTGGCATCCCAGATGTTTGGGAACTACATTTCCCATGATACTCATCTACACTGCAGTGAAGTGGAGCATCATGGGAAATGTAGTTACAACACATCTGGGGTGCCAAACTTCGCCATCACTGTGGCCTAGACCTAGATGAGCAATTAACCCTTGCAGTGCGGGCACAGCCAATCATTTTTTAGTTGCTAGTGTTGTAACTAGTGTTAATAATTAATGTTTACCCAATTTCATCCTATTGTAAATGCCTGTACAGTAGCTGAAAGAGAAAGCAGAGAGATGATCTCATCAGTCTGTTGCTGCTCTTCCACTGTCACACCAAAGCAGTGTTATTTAACTATTTGTGCCAAAATTCAACATGCAAACTAGAGAATAGAAGAAAATGATTACCTTGCCAATCTACTTCTGTTCCTTTGCTGTCCAGTCACAGTAGCCACAGAGTAAAGTTAGGTCAGTGGCTGGTTGTACTATGGATGGATGAAAATACAAATCCTTTTGGTGGGTAAAACTGTTTATATACAATATATATATACTACACTGTATATTTGTTATAATGCCTGTTGGATTCTTTCTAATAGCCACATAGACTTATTAGATTTTTGACATGTTCGATTCTGGGATTTTCTTTTCTTTTTGCACACAGAAATGCTTTTGTTTTTAACTCAATAGAATTGTTGATGTTATACAAAGGACTAAAAAAAACGGCATTGATGTGAATTGTATTGATTATCTTTCACTGCAAATGATCAAAGGGCTGACAAAAGAAAAATAAATCTTTTACCTTAAAGAAATCCGGGCTAAATGCACAGTTGAAATATACTGTGTGTGTGTGTATATATATATATATATATATATATATATATATATATATATATATATATATATATATATATATATAGAGAGAGAGAGAGAGAGAGAGAGAGAGAGAGAGAGAGAGAGAGAGAGAGAGAGAGAGAGAGAGAGAGAGAGAGTATACAGTTTTTTTTTTTAACGTGATCGTATGTAATGGCAAGGGTTGTTGTGGTGTGCTTAATGCTGACTGCTCGGGGATCTATTTTTACATGGTGGTCTATAATTGCTGGGAAGGTCTATTGATGCTTCTGGTGGATATATTTTTACTTGTGGGTCAATTGTTGCTTAAAAAGATCTACTGTTGAGGGAGGGGGTCTATTGTTGCTAGCTGCTGGAGAGTCTATTGATGCTGGCTGATTTTTTTGTTGCTGCTGGGGTGGTATTTTGTTGTGGGGGTCCATTGTTGCTGGGGGGGGGGGGGGCTTTTGTTTCTTGGCAAATCCATTGTTACTGTGGGGGTCTATTTTACTACATTACAAATTCCATACAAATTACTTAGCTCCACAAAATTATACTTGGCTCTGTATTCTCTAAAAGGGGAGCTACTGGGAGGTGGGCAGAGGGGGGACCAAGGAACGGTGCTTGGAGGTGGGTAGGTGGGCCGAGACAAGAAGTGACTCAGAAGGGGGGAGTTCCTATACCTATTCTCTGAGAAAAAAAAAGCCCTGTATATACAGTATCTCACAAAAGTAAGTACACCCCTCACATTTTTGTATTTTATTATACCTATTCATATGACAACACTGAAGAAATGACACTTTGCTACAATGTTGTGTAGTGAGTGTACAGTTTGTATAACAGTGTAAATTTGCTGTCCCCTCAAAATAACTTTTGTGAGATACTGTATTTGTTCGGATTTGAGCCTAATATTTTCATTCCCAGGATTGGAACTTTTCCTACCTTGCCAATAATTAGGGAGGGTTGAAAAAATGTATTTTGATTGAAAAGTTGATTTTCTTTCTTTGGAATATTGAACAGCTGTAACCCAGCTGTTACCCATATGACCACCTGTGTCTTCCATCATGGTAGGGTGTTGAGATAAAAAGGTAGGTGAAATGTTCAGGAATTGGGGCTGATCTAAGCTCTGAAGGTGCAGGAATTGGGTCTAATATGAAATCTGAATGTGTAGGAACCAGGGCTGATCTGAGGTCTAAAGATGCAGGAACTGGGATTGATCTGAGCTCAGAAAGTGCAGGAATTGTGGCTGATCTGATGTCTTAAGGGACAGGAATCAGGGTTGACCTGAGCTCTAAAAGTGCAAGAAGTGGGGCTGATCTGAGATTTTAAGCTGCAGGAACTGGGATTGATCTGAGCTCGGAAAGTACAGGAATTGAGGCTGATCTGGGGTCTGAAGGTGCAAGAATTAGGGTTGATCTGAGGTCTGAAAGTGCAGGAACTGGGGCTGATACGGGGCCTGAAGGTGCAATTAGTTCTGCAAGTACATGAATTGGGTCTAATTGAAGGTCTGAAGGTGCATGGATTGGGTCTGATCTGAATTCTGAAGGTGCAAAAAGTGACACTGATCTACAGTCTGAAGGTCTGATCGCAGATCTGAATGTTCATGATTTTGGCCTGATGTGAGCTCTGAAGGTGCAGGAATTGTGCTGATCTGAGGTCTGAGAATTTAGGAATTGGGTCGGATCTAAGCTCTAAAGGGTGCAGAAATTGGGTCTAATGTACAATCCAAATGTACAGGGAATCAGGGCTAATCTGAGGTCTGAAGGTGCAGAAACTTTGATTGATCTGAGGTCTAAAGGGGCAAGAATTTGGGTTGATCTGAGGTCAGAATATGCAGGAATTAGGGTTGATCTGAGATCTGAAAATGCAGGAATTAGGGTTGATCTGAGCCCTGAAAGTGCAGGAATTGGGGATTATAATGGGTCTGAAGGTACAATTAGGTTGATCTGAGGTCTGAAGATGCAGGAATTAGGGTTGATCTGAGGTCTGAAAGTGCAGAAATTTGGGCTTATAATGGGGCTGAAGCCTAAAGGTGCAATTAGGTTGCTCTGAGGTCTGCAGGTGAATAGAATTGAATTGGGTCTAATTGAAGGTCTGAAGGTGCAAGTATTGGGTCTGATCTGAATTCTGAAGGTGCAGTAAGTGATGTTGATCTGCTGTCTGAAGGTCTGATCGGAGATCTAAATGTCCACAATTTTGGCCTAACATGAGCTCTGAAAGTAGCTGATGGAGGTCTAAATGTGCAGGAATTGGGCTGATCTAAGATTTGAGAGTTCAGGAATTGGGGCTGATTTAAACTCTAAAGGTGCAGGAATTGGGTCTAATATGAAATCTGAATGTGCAGGAATCAGGGCAGATCTGAGGTCTGAAGATGCAGGAACTGGGATTGATCTAAACTCAGAACGTGCAGGAATTGTGTGATATGAGCTCTGAAGTTGCAGGAGCTGGGAAAGATCTGAGCTCTATAGTTGCAGGAACTGGTGATGATCTGAGCTCTGAAGGTGCAGGAACTGGGGATGATATGAGCTCTGATGGTGCAAGAACTGGGGATGATATGAGCTCTGAAGGTGCAGGAGCTGGGAAAGATCTGAGCTCTGAAGGTGCAGGAACTGGTGATGATCTGAGCTCTGAAGGTGCAGAAACTTGGAATGATCTGAGCTCTGATGGTGCAAGAACTGGGGATGATCTAAACTCTGAAGGTGCAGGAACTGGGGATGATCTGAGCTCGATGGTGCAGGAACTGGGGATGTTCTGAGCTCTGATGGTGCAGGAACTGGGGATGATCTGAGCTCTAATGGTGCAGGAACTGGGGATGATCTGAGCTCTGATGGTGCAGGAACTGGGGATGATCTGAGCTCTAATGGTGCAGGAACTGGGGATGATCTGAGCTCTAATGGTGCAGGAACTGGGGATGATCTGAGCTCTGATGGTGCAGGAACTGGGGATGATCTGAGCTCTAATGGTGCAGGAACTGGGGATGATCTGAGCTCTGAAGGTGCAGAAACTGGGGATGATCTGAGCTCTGAAGGTGCAGAAACTGGGGATGATCTGAGCTCTGAAGGTGCAGAAACTGGGGATGATCTGAGCTCTGATGGTGCAAGAACTGGGGATGATTTGAGCTCTGAAGGTGCAGAAACTGGGGATGATTTGAGCTCTGAAGGTGCAGAAACTGGGGATGATCTGAGCTCTGAAGGTGCAGGAACTGGGGATGATCTGAGCTCTGATGGTGCAGGAACTGGGGATGATCTGAGCTCTGATGGTGCAGGAACTGGGGATTTTCTGAGCTCTAATGGTGCAGGAACTGGGGATGATCTGAGCTCTGATGGTGCAGGAACTGGGGATGATCTGAGCTCTGATGGTGCAGGAACTGTGAATAATCTGAGCTCTGATGTTGCAGGCACGGCTGTCTTAATGAGAGGGCACACCTGGGCACTGCCCTTTCCTCAAAGCAGCTGGTCCTTGTGCACATGCTGCCCCGAAAATAGCATACTAGCTCATTATGAATTACTCACCTGAGATCGACGCTCCTGCAGCCGTCCTCGTACACCGCTCCAACGGCCGTTATCTCTCCCGGACATCGAGGCTAAAGTGTGCATGTTTAGGAGATATCGTGGGTAGCTACAGGTAAGGCTTATTATAGGCTTACCTGTAGCATAAAGTGGTCTGTAAGGGTTTACAACCACTTTAATGCGGAGCTCACCCCAAAAGGGGAAGCTCTGCTTGTCTGCCTCCTACCTACTTGATGTCTGTTTACCTGAGCTGTCTCCATTGTAGGGGCCCCAGAGCATTACTTTGCCCAGGGGCCCATGATACTATTAAGACGGCCCTGGGTGCAGGAACTGGGGATGATCTGAGCTGTGGCATATTGGTGGTCTAATTCTTGTAAATTGACACTTATAATGTAAAAAGGTTGTTGTCCCTTGAGATATATCATGCAATCAGGCCATTGAAACTCTTTGAAAAGCAAAGGGTTTCCAAAGATGGTTAAAGATAGCCTGGACAATTTAAAGGGGGTCATATCTACTGATCAGAAGGGAATAGGAGCAGCAGGGTACAGATCTAAGTCTGGCAGCCGGATCCTGAAAATGCCATGACAGTTGTACTTGACTGACTGACTTCAAGAAACACTTCATGGAAAGCATGAGCCAGCGCACAGAAGATGGATTTTCCATTCAGGTGACACAGATATCATTTGAAATTGAAAAAGGAGATAGTCAAGAGGGTGTCTGTGAATCCAAGTTCATTTCAGAAAGAATCAAGAGAGCCCAGCTGGGAGGCTGAACAAAGTCCTTGGGCGACTCGTACGTGGAAAGATGATTATTCACAGCGTGTCTGGCTATTTTCAAAGTTGCCATAGCTGCAAGTTGCACAAAGTCACATTATATGGGTTGTTTATTATTACAGTAATACAGACAGAGAGCGCAACCAATCACAGTTTAGCTTTCAAAATTCTGATTTCTATGACATGCTGAAACCGCATCTCCGAAGGGAAATTCTAGATTATGCAAAGTTGGTTTAACCCCTTCCCGCCTGCAGCCTTTAGTGCAAGGTATCACTCCGAGAATACCTTGTATAGAAATATTCTGCCTTTGAGCGAGCCAACAGATAAATGGCTTCCGGTTTTCAATGCTGGATGTCATTTATAACTTGTTCCCCACTGAGAATTAGGAACCAGTCAGTGTGGCCCCCGATCAGGTCAGGACCTTGCTTTGTGCACTGGATCAAATCATTTGGTGGAGGGGGGATTATGGTGTGGGGTTGTTCTTCAGGGGTTGGGCTTGGCCCCTTAGTTCCAGTGAAAGGAACTCTTAAGGCATCAGCATACCAAGACATTTTGGACAATTTCATGCTCCCACATTTGTGGGAAGAGTTTGGGGACGGCCCCTTCCTTTTCCAACATGACTGTGCACCGGTGAGCAAGGCAAGGTCCATAAAGACATAGATGAGCGAGTTTGGGGTAGAAGAACTTGACTGGCCTGCACCTCAACCCAATGGAACAACTTTGGGATGAATTAGAGTGAAGATGGGGCACAGTAGCAGCAATTGATGGGCACACTAGCTGCATCTGATAGGGCACAGTAGTGGCAATTGATGGGCACAGTGGCTGCATTTGATGGGCACAGTGCCTGCATTTGATGGGCACAGGGGTGGCAATTTATGGGTACATTGGCTACGTTTGATGGGCACAGTGACTGCGTTTGATGGGCACAGTGGCTGCGTTTGATGGCACAGTGGCTGCGTTTGATGGCACAGTGGCTGTGTTTGATGGGCACAGTGGCAGCAATTTATAGGTACAGTGGCTGCGTTTGATGGCACAGTGGCTGCATTTGATGGGCACAGTTTCTGCATCTGATTAGCTTAGTATCTGCGTCTGATGAGCACAGTGGCTGCGTTTGATGGCACAGTGATGGCAATTGATGGACACAGTGGCAGAAATTTATAGGTACAGTGGCTGCATTTGATGGCACAGTGGCTGCGTTTGATGGCACACTGGCTGTGTTTGATGGGCACAGTGGCTGCATTTGATGGGCACAGTAATGGCAAATTTTATAGGTACAGTGGCTGCGTTTGATGGCACAGTGGCTGCATTTGATGGCACAGTGGCTGCATTTGATGGGCACAGTGGCTGCGTCTGATGGGCACAGTGGCTGCGTCTGATGGGCACAGTGGCTGCGCTTGATGGCACAGTGGTGGCAATTGATGGGCACAGTAGCTGAAATTGATGTTTTATTTTTTTTAGTTTGTTTGCGCCCCCCAAAAAATTTGGAGCACTAGCCGCCACTGATGCCAGATCAAACAGAAACCATACTAATTGCTATAGACTGAGGCTAGTGCACACTATAGGAGGATATGCTTTGTTCATTCTTCGTTTCCGAGGTTGACAACCAATTTAAGGCTTCGGCAAGTGGGTAATGTTGGTATACAGACACAGAGAACCATAAAAAGAGATAATACAACTGTAAACGGACCTGAATGATTTGATGGAGGAAGGCATCACCTCCCCTCCTCTTAGTAAAGTCAGCAATGATCCACCTTAATTAACGTTCTGTTTTTA
This sequence comes from Rana kukunoris, assembly GCA_029574335.1. Lineage (NCBI taxonomy): Eukaryota > Metazoa > Chordata > Amphibia > Anura > Ranidae > Rana > Rana kukunoris. Next base: position 174,758,009 of record CM056059.1, on the reverse strand, counting down.
TTCATAGATTAATCCCGGGATTGTGCATTTCTGAATCACTCATAACACCCAAGGTTTACTTTTGTTAGTCTTTGACACTTCTCAAGAGCGTTCCATTGTTTCAGTTGATAGTATACATGGTTACATAATCTGTCTGTAGTTATTTCCTGTAGCTATAGTTTTATTTCACACAGAACCCGCATCATCCAACGTATTTCAAAAGTATTGCTACTCAGTAACATGACTGTATCAGGCACAATCCTTTGTTATCCATTCTCTATGCGGCTCGGGTTTTATTGTCTATTGTTTTTTGTTGTTTCATTATCCAGCGGCTCATTTTTGACTCTGTAGGTTAGATGTTTATGCTGAGAATTTGCTTTACTGGTAATTAGACTTTAATGAATGTTTGCCGAAATTTTATATCAATATTGACTGTGTTTGGATTTGCAATTCATTTACAATCAGTTTTTATTTATTTCCCATAGGTTTTATTTCCAAAACTATTACATTTATTTATTCCTTTTAAAAAAAAATGTTACATTTTTTTTTTTTTTTTTTTTATGAGATCTGCGTCTGTTATGCAACTAATAGGCATAATACTGTTGTTGGTTATACCTAAGCACTTTTTTCTGGTTATGATTTTTATATATTTTTGTATACAAATTGCATACCTCCCAGCATTTTGAGATGGGAATGAGGGACACCTACTAGCAAACGTATGTAGGCAGAGGACACGCCCCGTCACACCCCTTTAAAGGAGAATTAACCACTTAAGACCCAGACCAAAATGCAGGTAAGGGACCTGGCTATTTTTTGCGATTCGACACTGCGTCGCTTTAACTGACAATTGCGCGGTCGTGCAACGTGTCTTCCAAACAAAATTGGCATCCTTTTTTTCCCCACAAATAGAGCTTTCTTTTGGTGGTATTTGATCACCTCTGCGGTTTTTATTTTTTGCGCTATAAACAAAAATAGAGCGACAATTTTGAAAAAAATGCAATCTTTTTTCCTTTTTGCTATAATAAATATCCCCCAAAAATATATAAAAAAAACGTTTTTTTTCCTCAGTTTAGGCCAATACGTATTCTTCTACCTATTTTTGGTAAAAAAAAAAAGCAATAAGCGTTTATCGATTGGTTTGCGCAAAATGTATAGTGTTTACAAAATAGGGGATAGTTTTATTGCATTTTTTTTTATATATTTTTTTTTTACTACTAATGGCGGCGATCAGCGATTTTTTTTTCGTGACCGCGACATTATGGTGGACACTTCGGACAATTTTGACACATTTTTGGGACCATTGTAATTTTCACGGCAAAAAATGCTATATAAATGCATTGTTTACTTTTAAAATGACAATTGCAGTTTGGGAGTTAACCACTAGGGGGCACTGAAGGGGGTAAGTGTGACCTCATATGTGTTTCTAACTGTAGGGGGCGGGGCTGGACGTGTGATGTCATTGATCATGCTTCCCTATATAGGGAACACACGATCAATGACAGCTCCACAGTGAAGAACGGGGAAGCTGTGTTTACACACACCTCTCCCCTTTCTTCATCTCCGGGGACCGATCGCGGGACTCCAGCGGCGATCGGGTCCGCGTGTCCCGCGGCCGCGGTCACAGAGCTTCGGACTAGGTTGCGGGCACGCGCCCTTGACCCACGACTGGGCACTTAAAGAGGACGTATAGGTACGTGCTTGTGCCCAGCCGTGCCATTCTGCCGACGTATATGTGCAGGAGGCGGTCCTTAAGTGGTTAACCAAAAAAAATGCATAAGGGCTTTTTTTTAATCGCTACTATTTCTTTATATTGGCTTTTAAAATGTACAAATGCAGCAATTCAGAATTTGGATGAAAGAATTAGCACCGGGAAACACTTTTTGAAAGATAAAAACTGAATTTTATATACCGTGTTTCCCCGAAAATAAGACGTACTCCGAAAATAAGCCGTAGCGGGATTTCGACACAAGATCGAAATATAAGACACCCCTCCGAAAATAAGACGTAGCGATGGCGTGTCGAATCTTCGAAAATAAGAAGTAGAGATGGCGTGTCGAATCTCCGAAAATAAGACGTAGTGATGGGCGTGTCGAATGCGTAGCGGCGCGGCGCGGAGCGGTAAACAACACGTGATAGGCGTACGGTACTGTACTGGTGCGGAGCTCAGGAGCTGAAGTGAGGAGAAGAACGCTCTGTAAAGCTTCTCCCAGCACTGACCGGCAAACCCCTCTCTCACCCCACACAAACACCAGGGGATAGGGGGAAAAGCTGCTACCGTACTGAGCCCAAAGAGATCACCCCAGCTCCACTGTGCTCCACATCAGCTTTGCTGGCCTATCTTTCTGTACAGCCAGACAAGATGAGTGCAAAGAGAAGAAGTTGGATATCCGAATGGTCCAAAATTGGCGTGTAGAATACGATAATCTCAGTCTACAGGTGGACAGAGAAAATGCTAAGAAGCGCAAGTGTGGTTCAGGTAGGCAACTTTTATTTTCTGTAATAAAAATAAGACACCCCCCGAAAATAAGCCATAGTGTGATTTCTTGAGGAAAAAAAAATATAAGACGGTGTCTTATTTTCGGGGAAACACGGTACAACTATATGGCTCAGACCAAAATGAGGAGGAATGAGGGACAGAGGGACATTTCTCCAAATCAGGGACAGTTGGGAGCTATGAAATTGATATACTTTGATGTGAAGAATCAGATGTGGAAAACCATATTTATTTATGTTTTATTCATATTATATTTTCCCTGAAGAAGGGGGAGAGTTTTGAGCCCCTAAAAATGTGTTGGCATTTTTATGTTTTCTAGTCGTTAATTATCATCAATATTAACCACTTGCTGTCCCTCCCATAGCAATTTTACTGCTACAGGGCAGCAGCTGTGCGCCCGATCACCTATATATACATGATCCAGCTCTTCTGGGTAGAGGGCGTGCATGTGCGCCACTAGGGCCTGTGCCGATCAGCGGGTACTGCGGACTCGATGTCTGCCAGCACCCGCCGATCATTCATTACACAGACAAAACCGTAGCCTGTCCATGTTAACAAGGCAGATTGCTGTTCTGGCAGTAGAGAAGGCATGGATCCTGTGTTCCTGCAAAGCAGAGATATGGATCCATGTAAAAGCTCCTCATAGTACACAGAAACACAAGCTAGGCACACAGTTTTTAGCACCCTTTGATCGCCCCTGATGTTAACTCCTTTCCAGCCAGTGTCATTAGTTCAGTGACAGTGCATATATTTTTTTTTTAGCACTGATCACTATATTAGTGTCACTGTTCCCCAAAAAGTGTAAATTAGTGTGTGAATGTCCATCGCAGTATCGCAGACCCTCTATAAGTCGCTGTTCGCCACCATTACTAGTAAAAAAAAATAAGAATTAAAAAAAAATATATATATTCCATTGGGTTACGTGACGTAAACTTCGGTACTTAAAAATCCCCATAAGTTACGATAATTTTTTTTTTTTTACTGGTTACACGTTTTGAGTTACAGTGGTGGTCTAGGGCCAAAATTATTGCTCTCGCTCTAAAGTTTGTGGCGATACCTCACATGTATGGTTTGACCACCGTGTTCCAGGGACAGGGGCACTAAAAAATAAATTTTTTATTGTTAATTATACTTTTTTTTGTTAGGTTGACAATTTTTAAAACAATAAATAACATTTTGATCACGTTTATTCCTATTACAAGGAATGTAAACATCCCTTGTAAAGGAATAAGCATGACAGGACCTCTTTACAGTGAGATACGGGGGTCAATAAGTCTCCACATCTCACCTCTAGGCTGGGAAGTCTGAAATAATAATAATAATAAAAAAAACAGCGATCTCAGCTTCCCAGCCGAGGCGGCGCCATTTTTTTTTTTAATGCAGAGGCCGGGTGTGACGTCATAACATCGCGCCCGGACTCCGAATGATCATAGAGATTCGGGGCCGGTGGATCTGTTCTCCAACTCACCGATCGCAGCGGTGATCCAGGAGAAGCACCGGAGGGCGGCGGGAGGGGGGGTAAGAACGATCAAGTTGTGGAACAGCCGCTATGATCATTCTTATGGTGTAGGGCAAGGGCAACTACAGCCCTCCAGTTGTTCAGGAACTATGCCTAGTCATGTCTGTGAATGTCAGAAATTTACAATGGCTCATGGGATGTGTAGTTTCGCAACAGCTGGAGGCAGTGGTGTATTTAGGATTTGTGCTGCCCTAGGCCTGACTAAACTTGTGAACCCTCTAATTTAAATATGACCCGCCCCTTCCTGACAAGGCCAAACCCTTTCTGTTTAAGCCCTGCCCTGCCCTGAAATTTTCAAGTGGGCACACTAGTTCTGAGGGTCTGGAGGGAGGGGGCAATGGATTCCCTTAATTTGCATAGATTTCCTCAGGGATGGCAAAAAATAATCTGACAGGGATTTAACCCTCCCTTACTCTGTCCGGAATTTAAAAAAAAGTGTTCCCTATAGTTCTACTTGAAGCAGTGGCGGCTGGTGCTCAACATTTTTGGGGGGGCGCAAACGAAGAAAAAAAAATCGCAGCCTCACTGTGCCCATCAAATGCAGCCACTGTTCCATCAATTCGCACCACTGTGCCATGCCATCAAACGCAGTCACTGTGCCATCAATTCGCACCACTGTGCCATGCCATCAAATGCAGTCACTGTGCCATGCCATCAAACTCAGCCACTGTGCCATCAATTGTCACCACTGTGCCATGCCATCAAACGCAGCCACTGTACCATGCCATCAAACGCAGCCACTGTACCATGCCATCAAACGCAGCACTGTGCCATGCCATCAAACGCAGCCACTGTGCCATCAATTGTCACAACTGTGCCATGCCATCAATTCTGGTCACTGTACCATCAATTGTCACCACTGTGCCATGCCATCAAATGCAGCCACTGTGCCAATTGTCACCACTGTGTCCTTTATTTGTCGCCACTGTGCCCATTCGTGCCGCTGTGCCAATTGTCCCCACTGTGTCACTGTCCAGTCATCCATCCATCCACCTTGGAGCTTTATATTATAACCTGCTGGGACTTGTAGTTCTCCATCGTCTCCTGGGGCTCAGGTGCATGCAATCCACCATCTTTGTCCAGTTTTTCTCACTGCTGGGACTTGTAGTCCCATAGATGGTGGATTGCATGCACCTGAGCCCCAGGAGAAGATGGAGAACTACAAGTCCCAGCAGGTTATACATACAATAGGGCTCTGAGGTGGATGGGTGTGGATGGCATGCACCTGAGCCCAGGAGAAGATGGGGAACTACAAGTCCCAGCAGGTAAAATATAAGGCTCCTAGGTGGATGGGTGTCTTATATTATAACCTGCTGGGACTTGTAGTTCCCCATCTTCTACAGGGCTCAGGTGCATGCCATCCACACCTTTCCACCTCAGAGCCTTATTGTATGTATAACCTGCTGTGACTTGTAGTTCTCCAATCTCCATCTTCTCCATGAGCCCCAGGAGAAGATGGAGAACTACCAGTCCCAGCAGTCTAACTACAATAAAAGGCCTTGAGGTAGATGGGTGGGGATCAAGCAGTGAATGAGCATTTAAAAAAAATAATAATGGGGGTAGGCGGGGGCTTCCTGACGGCAGACATTTAAGCCACAATATGCATTTAAAAAACGTTTTCAATCAGCGGGAGGGGGGGGGGGGATGTTACTTCCTGACGGCATGCATTTCACCCATAATATGCATTTAAAAAACTTTTTCAATAAGCGGGGGAGGGGGGGTTGGGGGGCTGCTGACGGCTGACGGCTGCATTGAACATTAAAAACCATCAGTGACGGCTGCCCGGAAACTTTCAATAAGCGGGGGCCTATTTGGCCAGATGGTACATTAAAAAAAAGTTTTAATAAGTGGAGGGGTTAGTGCTGAAGGGTGCTGCGACTTCACCTGAAAATATATCACAGCGGGGAAGGCATGGCTTCAGTTAGTTCCCTACCTCTTTGCAGAAGATCCTCTCGGGCTGTGGGCATTCTATTGAGCTGCAGCGCTGAGGTCACTTTCTGTGCTTGGAGTCTGTGAAAGAAAGCACCGCCCACTGGGGCAGTGAAATAATTCTATGCACTGTGTGCACTCACTGCAGACAGGCCATCGAGCCGGAAACAGTGGCGGGATGGTCTGCGCCACAAAGGCATATTTTAGCTGTCAATGTAGCGCCGTGTCTGCAATCTTGTGATTGCACAGACGTGGCTCTACCCATACTGCACTATGCCCGGCACCCGGACACAGTGCACATAAGGATTTTTTTTTTCTAATTTTTCGTTTTTTTTAAAGGGACATGTTTAAAAAAAAATGTTTTATTTTTTTACTGGCTGGGGGAGGGGGGCGGCGCCCGGGCGCCCCCTATGGACGGGCCGCCACTGACTTGAAGCACACATTTCTGATAATTTTATGGAGAGGACTAAGAAGATATAACCATGCCAATGGTGCAGCAGAAAACATATAGCACAGTGAGGAATTTCGGCAGCCGGTGTCCCCACTATCCCACTACGTGGTGAACAGTTGTCTTTACCAATATGTCAACAGTGAGGAAGGTTTGTGGTCCAGGATGATAGGACAGTCAAAATTAGAAGCAGCGCCGCCCCCCCCCCCCCACACACAGTTGCGGAATGCCGGCCTCTCGCATACCGAAAGCAGTGCGACTGCTTTATGGGGGCGCTAGACTAATTTGCCTCTTAGCCCAGTCCGCCCCATCAGACTGGCACTACACTAACAGTGTAGCGCAAACCGGCGGGGACTCTTTCCGTGCTGCCCCCCTGCAAAGTGCTGCCCTAGGCTTGGGCCTTGTTGGCCTAGGCCAGGATACAGCGTTGGCTGGAGGACCGTAGTTTGAAGATCCCTGGTGTAGGGAATCGCTGGCTCTAAAAGATGATATCATAATGATGCCTGTAGCTGCACCTATCATTCAGATATCCCCGCTCAAAGTCCAGGACGTCATATGACGGTCGGTGGGCGGGAAGTGGTTAATTGGCACAAAAATAACCCAGACACACTCCGAAATCTCATGGACGCCTTCCCGGGTGAGTGGGTTTGTTATAACCACAGAAGAAGGACCACCTCCTTTTTAATTCCCTTGGTTTGGAATGGCTCATATACTGTGGGCGCGATAGTCGGGTGTCTCCGATCGTTCGGCCATGTAGTGCATCAGTGTACGGATCCGAGATATGTTGTATCCAGTTACCGACGTAATGACGAAAATATTCCAATGACAGCAGTTTATACTCAGCAGGTGAACGATTCTTATGTGCAGATGCAGATCTAATTGGAACCATTAAAGTGTGATTTTTTGGGCTTAATGAGTCGCAAAACAAGAATTTGATGACAGTTTTCCCCACAAATTACAGTGATAAATATCCAGCTATACGTGATTATAGGGAATTGTCAACCTGCATCTAAAAATATGACGGGGGTGAGTCTGAAATAGCTTTTTCATGTAGGCGCGGGCAAGTGCTGTTCTCTACAGGCGGACACGTTCCTCCAAGTGAATTATCGTGTCTCTTTTTGGATTGGTCATTCAGCTTGGATGCGGATGGAACTCTGACATATAGAAAGATATCCGACAGAGCTGCTAGAGGCTACTAAATCATTCATACATTAGGGCCCCGTATATTCATTAGCTACACATTGTTGCTAATCGTGCCTGTGGTTCCAAAGCAGCTTGTCCACCCCACTGCCAAGGAGGAACTTGTATCTCCATCCAAATGAGGTGTGATAGATGGCATGTGGCATCTGTTAGGTTTTAACTGATATGGGATAATAGAGCGCTGCTGTCAACTTTGTCACTGGCTGTAAACATATATACAGTATATATATATATATATATATATATATATATATATATATATATATATATATATATATAGATGGATAGATAGATGGATAGATAGATAGATAGATAGATAGATAGATAGATAGATAGATAGATAGATAGATAGATAGATCTATCTCCATATAATTACTGTATATACTCGAGTATAAGCCGACCCGAATATAAACCGAGGCAAAACTTATTGACTCAAGTATAAGCCTAGGGTGTCCATCTGCATGCCTCACTGTGCTCATGCCTCACTGTGCCCATGCCTCACTGTGTACATGCCTCACTATGTTCATGACTAGACTGGTATTTAACAGGAGTCTATGGAAGTGTGCCCAGCTTTGAAAAATCAGTGCTCCTCTGGCCGTAGGTCCCCCAGACAAAAAACTTTGCACAGAGGAAGAGTGTGGCTACATGTGTGGCAAGTTTGGGTACCAGAGGACCAGCAACCTACCAGTTCCAGGTCCCCAAAATCACCAGAGAAATGACCGTTTAACATGGGAGTCTATGGAAGGGGAGCCCGGGTTTGAAAAATCAGTGCTCCCCGGCCGTAGGTCCCCTAGACAACAAACTTTGCACACTTGTATAGAAAGAGTGTGGCTACATGTTTGGGGTCCAGGGGACCTGCGGCCGGCCGGTACCGGGTCCCCAAATTCCGGGAGATCAGGCTCAAAAAGGTGATTTGAGTATAAGTCGAGGGGGCATTTTCAGCACAAAAAAAGTGTGCTTAAAAACTTGGTTTCTACTCGAGTATATACGATACTTATAAATATATATATATATATATATATATATATTTATACACATACACGCATGCAGTATATACAATACAGATCAAAAGTTTGGACACACCTTCTCATTCCAAGAGTTTTCTTTATTTTCATGACTATGAAAATTGTAGTCACACTGAAGGCATCAAAACTATGAATTAACACATGTGGAATTATATACATAACAAAAGAGTGTGAAACAACTGAAAATATATGTCATATTCTAGGTTCTTCTAAGTAGCCACGACACACGGTCGTTTTTTGCGATGAAAAAAAAAAAACAACGTTTTTTAAAACATAATTTAAAATGATCGTGTGTGGGCAAAACGTTGTTTTTTGTCTTAAAAAAAAACAACCAAAAAAAAATTCCAACATGCTTGAATTTTTTGTGTCGTTTTTCGACGTTTTTAAACCCGCGCATGCTCAGAAGCAAGTTATGAGACGGAGCTTCAATGGAACAGAGTGCCGTCGAACATGGTGTACGTCACCACGCTTTGCTAGAGCTTTGTAGAAAAACGATGGTGTGTAGACAACGTCGTTTTGGAAAATGAAGTTTGAAAAACGTCGTTTTTTTCATGATTGAAAACGTCGGGTTTTTTTCATCGCAAAAAACGACCGTGTGTACGCGGCATTAGTCCGTAGGGTTCAATATTGAGTTGGCCCACCCTTTACAGCAGAGTGTGTCTATGGGAATGTTTAACCATTCTTCCAGAAGTGCATTTGGGAGGTCAGTTTTTAACCGCTTTTTTAACAGGCTTTGTCGGCTATGCCGAACGCCGAAGCCACCCGATACGCGCGTCGAAAAAGGGTCCGGGACTTGTTTGAAATTCGGCGTTCGGCGTTCTATCAAAGTACGGCGTTCAGCGTTAGGAGATGTGAACAGTCTCCATGGAAAATAATGTAATTTCGACCCTCCGGCATATTGTAGCGTCGCGCTTCAGGCGTTAAAACACCTAGGTGTGAATGGAGCCTAATGCCGCTTACAAACGATCACTTTTTGTGATGAAAAAAAACAACGTTTTCAAAAACGTCATTTAAAATGATCGTGTGTGGGCAAAATGTTTTATGTCTTCAAAAAAACTACCAAAAAAAATCCGAACATGCTTGAATTTTTTGTGCCGTTTTTCAAAATGTCATTTTTTGTGTCATAAAAAGTGATCGCGTGTGGGCAAAACGACGTTGAAAACGATGGTGTCAGTGTTTTTTTCATTTTAATTTGATTTTTTAATTATTTTTTACAATATTTTTTTTTTCCTGGGGGTAGGCAAGGAAGAGTCACGGTCTACCCGTCACCTGCCCGTGATTGACTGGTAATCATGATTAATAGGTTGTCGAGCCCTAGATTAGGGTGTGCCCAGGCACACCTGGCACACCCTGTGCACACACCTATGGCTGCAATGTACCTGCACTGCTGTGCACCCCAATACACAGCACAAATGCCTTGTGATATGTTTAAAATATGGTACAAAGATGTTTTTTCTTCAGTCGCTGTAGATTAATGGGCTGTCTTAATGCAACATATGCTAACAGATGACTGAAATGAACAAGTATGAAGGGCCCTTAATGCTCATCATTGTAATCACCATAAGCATTAAAAGTAATGTTTATGTGAAAACAACTTTCACATTTCTGTGAGATCTTGATCTCTCTTTTTCTCTGGTTTTGAGTCATTTTAGGTTTGTAAATTATATTAGAGACTGTATTTGTAGTATACATTTATTAAATTTCGGGCAGATAGGATTAGGATTGCATTATAGAACAGATATAATTATGATTACATTATATGACAGAAAGGATTATTAGGATTACATTGTAGGGCAACTAGGATTAGGATTACATTGTAGGACACATAGAATTAAGATTAAATTGTAGGACACATAGGATTAGGACTACATTATAGGACAGATAGGATTAGGATTACATTATAGGACAGATAAGATTAGTATTACATTATAGAACACATAAGATTAGGATTACATTATAGGACAGAAAGGATTAGGATTACATTGTAGGACACATATGATTACTTTATAGGACAGATAGAATTTGGACTACATTATGGGACACATAGGATTAGGATTACATTATAGGACAGATAGGATTAGGACTACATTATAGAACACATACCATTAGGATTACATTATAGAACACCTAGGGTTCAGGATTGCATTACAGAACACAAATAATTAGGATTACTTTATAGGACAGATAGGATTAGAAATACTTTATAGGACAGATGGGATTAGGACTACTTTATAGGACAGATAGGATTAGGACTAGATTATAGGACTAGGATTACATTATAGGACACATAGGATTTGGATTTTATTGTAGGGCAGATAGGATTAGCATTACATTGTAGGACACATAGGATGAGGATTACATTATAGGACACATAGGATTAGGATTACATTATAAAACAGATAGGATTAGGATTACATTGTAGGACCGATAGGATTAGGATTACATTGTAGGACACATAGGATTATGATTAAATTATAGGACACATAAGATTTGACCTCAGACTAATAAAGAAATATGGGAATCCTCTATGAAATTATATAGGGGGGGGGGGGGTGAGTTAGGCAGCTCCCATAATTTTTTTTTCCTTCAGCCAGTGAAAAAAAAAATGAGCCCGGTCTTCCAGCCACACATGCAAGGTGGATGGGGGAATACTTGCTGCAGTGGTATTGTATTCTGACAGCGGGAGCCTTCGCCGTCATCAGAATACAGTGATCAGTGTTGCTTGCTATAGCCGGAACCCAATAGGCTGGTTGCACACAGGTTGATCGATAGATACACCCATCCTTCCCATGGATTGAAATTCAGCCAGTCCCTGAGAAACCAGCCAAATCCCAATCCATCCTGGCTCTACTCTTTATAAATTCTAACCTTATTTCTATAGAAAATGAACTCACAGTTAACACATGAAAAGGACCTGTGGCTGGATATTCATCTTCATCTAAATACTGTATATATGTTTTATGTTATTTTATTTTTTAGTCCTGGATATAATAAATATGAATGCTATATTTATAAAACTACTTCACATTGGAGTTAGTTTATACATGTTTTCATGCAAGATCCACACAACTAGCCAGGATTTACACATCCTTCCACTTGAATCCAATCAGAAACATTTGTAAACTCTAGGTAAAAGTTGTACGAATCTTGGGAGAAAGTTGTATAAATCTTGGGAGAAAGTTGTATGAATCTTGGAAGAAAGTTGGGGTTAATCTTGGGTAAAAGTTGGGGGAATCTTGGGAGAAAGTTGAACGAATCTTTGGAGAAAGTTGTATGAATCTTTGGAGAAAGTTGTATGAATCTTTGGAGAAAGTTGTATGAATCTTTGGAGAAAGTTGTATGAATCTTGGGAGAAAGTTGGGGGAATCTTGGGAGAAAGTTGGGGGAATCTTGGGAGAAAGTTGGGGGAATCTTGGGAGAAAGTTGGGGGAATCTTGTGAGAAAGTTGTACCTATCTTTGAAGAAAGTTGTACCTATCTTTGAACAAAGTTGAACGAATCTTGGGAGAAAGTTGAACAAATCTTGGGAGAAAGTTGAATGAATCGTGGGAGAAAGTTGAATGAATCGTGGGAGAAAGTTGAACGAATCTTGGGAGAAAGTTGGGGGAATCTTGGGAGAAAGTTGGGGGAATCTTGGGTAAAAGTTGGGAGAATCTTGGGAGAAAGTTGAACGAATCTTGGGAGAAAGTTAAACGAATCTTGGGAGAAAGTTGAACGAATCTTGGGAGAAAGTTGAATGAATCTTTGGAGAAAGTTGTATGAATCTTGGGAGAAAGTTGTATGAATCTTGGGAGAAAGTTGGGGGAATCTTGGGAGAAAGTTGGGGGAATCTTGGGAGAAAGTTGTACCTATCTTTGGAAAAAGTTGTACCTATCTTTGGAGAAAGTTGAACGAATCTTGGGAGAAAGTTGAACAAATCTTGGGAGAAAGTTGAATGAATCGTGGGAGAAAGTTAAACGAATCTTGGGAGAAAGTTGGGGGAATCTTGGGTAAAAGTTGGGAGAATCTTGGGAGAAAGTTGAACGAATCTTGGGAGAAAGTTGTATGAATCTTGGGAGAAAGTTGGGGGAATCTTGGGAGAAAGTTGGGGGAATCTTGGGTAAAAGTTGGGGGAATCTTGGGAGAAAGTTGTACAAATCTTTGGAGAAAGTTGTACCTATCTTTGGAGAAAGTTGAACGAATCTTGGGAGAAAGTTGAATGAATCTTGGGAGAAAGTTGAATGAATCTTGGGAGAAAGTTGAACGAATCTTGGGAGAAAGTTTTATGAATCTTGGGAGAAAGTTGTATGAATCTTGGGTAAAAGTTGGGGGAATCTTGGGAGAAAGTTGAACGAATCTTGGGAGAAAGTTGAACGAATCTTGGGAGAAAATTGAACGAATCTTGGGAGAACGTTGTATGAATCTTGGGAGAAAGTTGTATGAATCTTGGAAGAAAGTTATATGAATCTTGGGTAAAAGTTGGGTGAATCTTGGGTAAAAGTTGGGTGAATCTTGGGTAAAAGTTGGGTGAATCTTAAGTGAAATTCAAATGACTCTTGGGAGAAATTTGTGTGAATCTTGAGTGAAAACATTTATAAATACCTATATTAGTACACTTACTCATTGAAACAAAAATGCCAACATCTTGTGGTTGCAGTAAATTGTACAGATATGGTTGAAAGGTCCCATCCCTGTTCTGTGCTCAGCCTGATCCTTAGAATAGCGAAGATGGGAGATCTTAGTGATTATGAAGGAATGATTGCTGGCAGTTCTGTGAAAGGAAATGTCTTGTTTGACATTGCAAAAGAGCATCTCTGAACGATCACCCTACAGAGGAAATTCCCTCCCCCCCCCCCCAATCTAAAGCTAGACACATGATACAATCGGTTTAGTGTCCTCTAGAATTGCCAACAACTGTGTAATGTGAGAACATACCTGAATTGACGGGATTGCTTAGGTAGGCCCTTTTTTGGTAACTTTAACAAAGAATTCCAGGTATGGATAGCTTTACATTGTTACATTGGACCAACTTGAACCCAAGTATCTATGCATATGCCATACTTTTGGGATCCCTGTGGAAGCTGGAAATCACCATAATGGGCATTGGGCATCACTCTACAATGATCTCCACCATCTTCCAGGTTCACTAGTTCCCCACCTCATGCAATCGGAGTACGTTTTGCATTCATTCAGAAAATACAAAGCATTTACTGAATGGAACCCGTGCTAAGCAGCCAGCCTTCTGTGTTCACAATGCAGTAAGCCAGCTGCTTAGCACAGGACTCAAAAGGAAGTAGAGTTCACTGGAGCAGTGGTGTCTACTTCATTGATTCCAGATTCTAGAGAGAGATCCCACAGGTATGGTGTATAAATAGATAGTTACGTTGATCTAAGTTTGACCAATGTAACTTTTGTGATAAGGGGTGCATAGCTCTTGTGGTAGGTGTGTTTGTCAAGTCAGTCAGCACTTCGGTTTAAAACATGATAGCCCATTTTTATTAAAAAGTCCAAAAGTCAGAGTTTCACACGCTAGGGGTTCTTCAACAGTAAAATACATACATAAAAATGCCCAGGAACCTCGGACATTGAGGTTCACTCAAGGAGGAACAGGATGAGCACTGCCAGAGCCCTACAAAAAGACCTCCAGCAAGCCACTTGTGTGAATGTCTCTGACCAATCAGAAACAGACTTCATGGGGGTGGTTCACCCTGATCATATGTGACAGACATGAAAGTGTCTGGAGAAGCCGCTGAGAACTTTATGTTGCATGTAACATCGTTCAGCATGACCGTTTTGGTGGTGGGTCAGTGATGGTCTGGGGAGGCATATCCATGGAGGGACGCACAGACCTCTACAGGCTACACAATGGCACCCTGACTGCCATTAGGTATCTGGATGAAATCCTTGGACCCATTGTGAGACCCTACGCTGGTGCAGTGGGTAGTGTGTTCGTCCTGGTGCACGACAATGCCCGGCCTCATGTGGCGAGAACATGCAGCCAGTTCCTGGAGGATGAAGAAATTGATACCATTGAATGGCCCCCACGCTCACCTGACCTAAATCCAAAAGAACACCTCTGGGACATTATGTTTCGGTCCATCCGGTGCTGGTTGCACCTCAGTATGTTCAGTGATGCTCTGGTCCAGATCTGGGAGGAAATACCCCAGGACATCATCCGTCGTCTCATTAGAAGCATGCCCTGATGTTATCCGGCATGCATACAAGCACTTGGGGGCCATACAAACTACTGAGGACCATTTTGAGTTGTTGCAATGAAATTTCAGCAAAATGGACTAGCTTGCTGCATAATTTTTTCACTTTGATTTTTGGGGTGTCTTTGAATTCAGCCCTCTGTAGGTGGATCATTTTCATTTCCATCAAATGATGTGCCATCCTTTCATTCCTAATACATTACCTAGTCCATATCAGTATAGATATCCAGCATGAGATTTTTGCCCTTTGAGATCTGATGTTTTCAAAGTGTTCCTTTAATTTTTCCGAGCAGTGTATACAATGGAACCTCGGTTTAAGAGTAACTTGGTTTGAGAGCGTTTTGATTTGCGAGCAACTTTTTTTATTTTTTTATTCTGACTCGGTTTGCGAGTGTTGACTCGCAAGAAGAGCAGAATTCAAGCTAAATAGGCTTGCAGTACCTCATTTGACCTGAGGTATGGGGGCGCAGAAGTTGAGCAGAGCCGAAAATAGGCCTGCAGTACCTAATTTGGCCTGAGGTACGGGGCGCAGGAGCTGAGAAAAGCCGAACATCGGCCTGCAGTACCTCATTTGGCCTGAGGTACAGGGGTGCAGAAGCCGAGCAGAGCCGAAAATAGGCCTGCAGTACCTTATTTGGCCTGAGGTACAAGGGCGCAGGAGCCGAGAAAGACCGAACATTGGCCTGCAGTACCTCATTTGACCTGAGGTACAGGGGTGCATGAAAGAGCCAAAGTGTCCTTGGGCCGTTTTTGGAGCTCTCTGGCGCCCCCCCACCTCTGGCCATATTTGGTATTGCATCCCATTGAAGTAAATGTGGAACAAATTATTTTCCATTGACTTCAATGGGAAAACTCGCTTTGATATGCGAGTACTTTAGATGACGAGCATTCTCCTGGAACGGATTATGATTGCAATCCGAGGTTCAACTGTGTATATATATATATTTTTTTTTTACTGTACACACACACACAAACGTGTGTTTGAGCTTTGGTGTGCACACCAATGTGTATGAGTTTTAGGTAAGAAGGATTATAGATTGTGAGCTCTTTGAGGGCATCTACTGATGTGAATGTACAGTATGTAAATGGTCAGCACTATATAAATACCTCTACTATACCAAACGCGTGAAGAATTTGCACTATTCCCCACTCTATACAACATGAAGATACAAAACCATCTTTTGGGCTTTAGATACACTTTAACTCCACTTCATTCATCTTCTGTATAATTTGAAATGTTAAGGCATGACAGTGTGATAATGGACTCTGTAATGAGTTTTCTTGTCATATTTATTTCTATTATGCCATTGGAGGTCTATGAAATATCAATTTTTTCCAGTGAGACATTGTGCCGCCTGAGGTTTAGGTGACCACAGATAGGCAGATATGACCACAAGGGCAGGGAAAAAGTCTTCTCCTGCTCTCTTATCATAGCAGAAGAAAGGATCAGGTCCTGTAGCAGGGATTTTCCCAAGAAGCTGTAAAATCTCCCTGTG
Source organism: Rana kukunoris (assembly GCA_029574335.1). Taxonomy (NCBI): domain Eukaryota; kingdom Metazoa; phylum Chordata; class Amphibia; order Anura; family Ranidae; genus Rana; species Rana kukunoris. The sequence goes on along the minus strand of CM056059.1, from coordinate 174,741,729 downwards.
CCTTGAGAAGTACCTCCGATTGCGGGAGACAATTATTGCCTCTTAGGAGTTCAGAAACAGCACTGTAATTACCAACATTACTTGAAATCGTGAGCATTACTTGTAATTATCAAGCTGTGTATGACCACCCTGAGACTTCGCTACTATGAAGCCTTTGTGAAGATTTCTCGTCTCCAGCACAGACAAATGTATGCGTGTGCGGGCGTTTTTTTTTTTTTGGAAAGCTTTTATCCTTTTTTTTCTTTTTTTTTAGTTAATAGTCAAAGACGCACATTTTCAATAGTTATTGTGTAGCGCATGATTAAATCGTTTTTATTCTTTTTTTTTTCTTTTTTTTATGTTCTTAAACATTTTATTATGAGGACCCAAGTAAGAAAATTGTTATGGTACAGGGAACCAAGATCATTTTTACCAAAATGACAGCAAAGGCATGTGTAGCGGCCTGCTATTTTCTAGCTGGCGCTGCCTTAAATTTAGAGGGTAGTCCGATTTAGAGAACTACCCCTGACTGTGTTATTTTACCAAATTTTGGGCTTCTGTTCCAGCCATGGCTGTACTGTGAGTGACCACTATTGTCGTCTGGGGTGTTGGTACCACCCCAGGCCAAGGGTGGCAGCAGTTAAGTCAGGGTGCATTGGGTGTTCTTCCTCGGCAGTCAATCAGTGAGAGTTAATCGTCTCGCTGTGCATGCTGGGGGAGAGTACTTAAGGGACAGACGTCATTGGTCCAGGGTCGTCGTTGTCCGTCCCTGGTCACCACCCCTGTGTGTGGTCCTTCTGGCCAGGGGTGCATGTTCAAGTTTTTCTGGTTCCGGGACCACGTTGGTCCGGGGTTGTGATCTACCAAGGAGCCTGGAAGTCACACCTGAGGGAGGAAGCCACTTGATGATGAACCTGTCTTGGAGAGCACCGAGCACAAGCCTGGTATCTCAAGAGAGGCCTTGAACTTCATTGAAGGACGCACCATTACTGAGAGGATGAGTGATGGTCGCCTGTCGGTTCTGAGTTCACAAGAATTCATTCGAGAAGAGATTCGGGTGCTTAATCCTGTGCTGAGAGGATTCTGGACCGAATATACCTCCATCTTTGGGAAGGTCTGTGGCAGAGACTTTACCAATTTTCCGTGTGACATTCTGGCTGCTAGGCTAGTGAGAGGCCTATTCAGGTGCGCAATACCCACTCTGGCTAGAGTGGCGACGAAAGCTACGTTGCTGGAAACAGGAGTGTTTCCGACCAAAAGTTGTACACCTGAACCTATTACCTGTTATCCTTCCACCTCTTCAACTACTACTTTTATTCTTCTACCATGTTTGGTAAATAAAGCAAAGAAAAGGAAGTCTAAAGTGTGGACATTGAAGTTTTTCTCAACTCTCATCTGATACTCTAGACGGCAAAGAAATAGAGGTAACATGCCACCCAAAACAAACCAGCAGCTCCTCCGGGGGTAGTGCAAAGATGAAAAACAGTGGTTATGTAACTAAAGCCTAAAGCTGGCCATAGATGGGTCAAAATTCAGCCGGTTCTGCAGGGGCTGGCTGAATTTCAATCCATCTATGGCCATTCCTGTTCAAGAGGAGTTGAGCTAATGCTCAACTCCTCTTGAATGGGACTGCTGGTAATGTTTTGTTTGAGTAATGAATGCAGCCAATCGGCTGCAGCGCTGATCAGTGTATTCTGACATCGGGGAACTCCTGTAGTCAGAATATAATAGCTCAGCAGGGAAGATTCCCCCTTTCCACCTCATATGTGTGGATGGGAGAATCTGTCCGTTTTTTTTTTTTCAATCAGACTGCTAGCTTATCAAACAAAACTCATCAATTAATGGCCAGCTTAACTACTTGCTGAGCAGCCGCCATGGTTATATGGTGGCAGGCTGGCTCCCCTGCGTGAATCGCCATAGCTGTTCGGCAGCCGCTTTAAGGGCTCTAAGACACTGGAGCCGATGCGCATGGCCATCGGCCGTGATGTCCACCCGGCAACCTGCGATCGCTCCTCAGAGAGCCAGAATGGGGATCTGTCTGTTTACATTAGGGGGCAATCAAGCGGTTAAGCGTTCCCTAGGGAGGTGTTTCTAACGGAAGTGGAGAGAAATCTGCTTTTCCTAGTGATCAGGGACAGCGATCTCTCTCTACTCCCTGTCAGTACACCCCCCCTCCACAGTTAAAAACACCTCCCTAAGGAACACTTAACCCCTTGATCGCCCCCTAGTGTTAACCCCTTCCCTGTCAGTGACATTTATACAGTAATTAGTGGCTATTTTTAGCTAGCTCTGATTGCTGTATTAATGACAATCGACCCAAACATATGTCAAAAGTGTCTAATCTGTCTGCTGCAATGTCGTAGTCCCGCTAAAATTGCTGATCACCGCAATTACTAGTAAAAAAAAAATGTAATAATAAAAATCCCATAAATATATTGCCTATTTTGTAGATGCTATAACTTTTGCACAAACCAATCAATATACATTTTTTGCGATTTTTTTTTTTTTTTTACCAAAAATATGTAGAAGAATATATATTGGTCTAAACTGATGAAGAAATTTGTTTATTTTTTTTGGGGGATATTTAATATAACAAAAAGTTCAAAATATTGTTTTAAAGTTTCAAAATTGACATTCTTTTTTTGTTTATAGCGCAAAAAATAAAAACCCGCAGAGGTGATCAAATATATATAATTTAGTACTTAGAGTTTTGCAAAGGAAGATTACAATGGAAAATTCTTTGTACATTTGATGACTGGACAAATGTCATCTGTAAAGTACTTTAACTGCTTAACAACCGGCCACAGATATACTGCATTAGGGCAGCCACTCTGCGCCAAATCACGCGCCTAGTACATGATCCATGCACGGGGGTAGAGAGTGCGTTTGTGTGCCCCCTGCTGCTCCAGCTGTGCTGCGATTGGCTGCAGATCCAATCAATCAGCAGCTGACAGGAGCGATCAGTACAGATCAGTTACTGTGTTTATTCAGAAAAATAAGGGGGCTGGTTAAATACATATTTACCAGCCCCTTCCCAGGTCCTGAGAGGAGAGGAAGGAAGCTGAGAGCACTGCAGGGGAGAGACAGGAAGCAGGAGGAATCCGCAATGCACAGGGTGATTAGGGTGTGCCCAGCCACATCCGGCACACCCTGTGCGCATGCCTATGACCATGATTCAGCTCTCATACTAGCAGATCTGTTTCAATAGTTCTGTTGTCAATTATTTTCCCTATTCCATCCCTCTGTAATTGTACAGTCCTGATGAAGCAGAGGCAGAGCCCTGAAACTTGTTGACTTTCATTCATCCATATGTAAATAATTTGTTATCTGCCTTCACTGGGAGAATGGCTCATCCATTGTTTTGAAGGTAGATGGCTCACTTCTGTTCTCCTCATTAATTGGATTGGCATGACAGCATGGCACCTTGCATGTTCAGATGCAGGTTAGAACTAGGGGGCTATGTACTTAATTTATCAAAGGTTTCCTGTAAGCAATGAAATGATGTTATCACATGACCTTGAGAAGTAAAGAACACTGAAAATAAATGTCACCAGACATGCTTCAGGCAGGAGAACGATGCATATAATTGAATGCATAGCAGCACACTAATTGATGATGTGTCTGTATGACTGTATTACAGTGTATGTATACGGGATGATGGTTTTGCAGTATAGTGCTTGTGTTGTCACACACTGTACAATCTGGTTGTGTGTTTAGGATTAATGATTTATAAACAGGTTGTTGTTTCAGGCAGAAAGTATTAGACTAACCAGTAAACACTGCAATTGTGCTAAAGCTAGAAAATCCATTAAAATCTACTTTCTATTGAGAACAAAGTAAGCAGAAAGGCCTGCTCCGGCCTGTGCTGCTCTCTCCCTCCCTCCCTCCTCCACTTCACCCATAAAAAAAATGTGCTTGTTATTTTCTGAGTACTGCTCTGCTTTCATTCGCCATATCCCAAATGTTATATGATCCATTGCAGTCAGATTAAATACGCCTTTCACTGGGGTCTTGAGCTGATCTGCAGTTCCTTGCCATCAGTTTTCATGCTGTACCTCCCCCTGTGCCCATAGTGTGTGACAGTGTTACACTATGACTGTACTGTACACAGTGTGATTGTGTGACAGTATTATACTATGACTGTACTGTACACAGTGTGATTGTGTGACAGTATTATACTATGACTGTACTGTACACAGTGTGATTGTATGACAGTATCACCCTATAACTGTACTGTACACAGTGTGATTGTAGGGAAGTATTATACTATGACTGTACTGTACACAGTGTGATTGTATGGCAGTATTATACTATGACTTACTGTACACAGTGTGATTGTATGGCAGTATTATACTATGACTTACTGTACACAGTGTGATTGTATGGCAGTATTATACTATGACTGTACTGTACAGAGTGAGATTGTATGACAGTATTATACTATGACTTACTGTACACAGTGTGATTGTATGGCAGTATTATACTATGACTGTACTGTACAGAGTGAGATTGTATGACAGTATTATACTATGACTTACTGTACACAGTGTGATTGTATGACAGTATTATACTATGACTGTACTGTACACAGTGTGATTGTATGGCAGTATTATACTATGACTGTACTGTACAGAGTGAGATTGTATGACAGTATTATACTATGACTTACTGTACACAGTGTGATTGTATGACAGTATTATACTATGACTGTACTGTACACAGTGTGATTGTATGGCAGTATTATACTATGACTGTACTGTACAGAGTGAGATTGTATGACAGTATTATACTATGACTGTACTGTACACAGTGTGATTGTATGACAGTATCACCCTAAAACTGTACTGTACACAGTGTAAATGTATGGCAGTATTATACTATGACTTACTGTACAGAGTGAGTTTGTATGGCAGTATCACCCTATAACTGTACTGTACAGAGTGAGATTGTGTGACAGTATTATGCATAGGCGTGCGCACAGGGTGTGCCAAGTGTGCCTGGGCACACCCTAATCTCTCAGTGCAGCCAGGGCCGCCATTAGGAATTTTGGGGCCCCTTACACAGCTTCAGGCATGGGCCCCCTGGAGCAGAGAACCGGGGGGGGGGGGGGGGGGCTTTTGGTGCTGCCGCAAAAAGAAGAAATAAAGGGGGGTAGCCATCCAGGGCCCTGGGGACCTCTGTGCCCTTTAATAAAAAGAAAAAAGGAGAATATATATATATATTTTTTAAAAAGGGTGGTTGCCAACTGGGGCCCCGGGACCTTATTTTTTTTATAAAAGGAAATTACAAAAAAAGGGGGCTTTCCATTCGGGACCTCTGGGCCCTTTAATAAAAATAAACCTCTGGGCCCTTTAAAAAAAAAGAAAGAAATAAAAAAATATATATATAAAAAAGAAATAAACATTTATATTAAAAAAAAAAAAACAACCCCCTTCCAGGGCCCTGGGGACCTCTGGGCCCTTTAATAAAAAATAAAAATATAAAAAAAATATATAAACAAAAATAAAAAATACAATTATAAAAAAGGGGGTTTGACACATGGGGCCCTGGGGACCTCTGAGCCCTTTAATAAAAATACATCTATATATTAAAAAAAAGAAATAAAATAATATAAAAAAGTAAAAAAAAAATATAATAAAGGAGGATTGTCATCCGGGGGCCCTGGGGACCTCTGGGCCCTTTAATAATAATAATATTATATATATATATATATATATATATATATATATATATATATATATATATATATATGAAAATTAAAAAAAATAAAAATATATATATTTTTTTATAAAAAAAAAAGGGGGGTTGTCATCTGGGGCCCTGGGGATCTCCAGGTCCCTGTGGACCTCCGGACCTCTAAAAAAATAAAAGGAAAAAAATTGGCCCTTTAATAAAAAATATATTAAAAAAATATATTTTTTTATAAAAAATATATTTTTTTATAAAAAATAAATAAAAAAGAGGGGGTTGCCATCAGGTGCCCTGGGGCCTCCGGGCCCCTGTGGACCTCCGGACCTCTAAAAAAAATAAAAGAAAAAAAATTGGCCCTTTAATAAAAAAGAAAAGAAAAATATATTAAAAAAAAATATTTTTTTCTAAAAAAATATATTTTTTTATAAAAAAAAAAGAAAAAAAAAGGGCTTGCCATCTGGGGCCCTAGTGGCCTCCGGGCCCCTGGGGACCTCCGGACCTCTAAAAAAAATTGGCCCTTTAATAAAAAATAAAATAAAAATATATTAAAAACATATATTTTTTTATAATAAATAGATATTTTTTTTATAAGGGTGGTTCCCATTCGGGCCCCTGGGGACCCCCAGGCCCCTTACAGGTGTAATGCCTGTACCCCCCTGATGGCAGCCCTGACAGTATTACACTATGACCGTACTGTACACAGTGTGATTGTATGACAGTATTATACTATAACTGTACTGTACACAGTGTGTATGGCAGTATTTTACTATAATATCAGAGTCTGATAATATGACAACAAATTGTACACTATACTGGCACAGTAAACAGTGTGAGTGTGGGACAGTATTATGCTTATAATAGCACAGTACAGAATGTGATTTTAGGACTATATTACACCATGTCAGCATATTAAACAGTGTGATTGTGTGACAGTATTACACTTTATGAATAAGATTATCCAGGTACTTTTACACTGTGATACAGCTGCATCTAAGGCCACGTACACACAATCGGTTCAAACCAATGAAAACGGACTGAAGTTCATTTTCATTGGTCCAAACCGATCGTGCGTAGGCCCCATCAGTCCGTTATCCTTTGGTCAAAAAACAGAGAACTTGCTTTAAAATTGAACCGATGGACGGCTAAACCGATCGTTAGTATGCAAAAGCATCGGTTAAAAGGCCGCGCATGCTCAGAGTCAAGTCCACGCATGCTTGGAAGCATTGAACTTCGTTTTTTTCAGGACGTCGTTGTGTTAAAACACGTAAACGTCACCGCGTACTGATACAATGTTTTTTTTAACTGATGGTGTGTAGGCACATCAGACCATCAGTCAGCTTCATCGGTGAACCGATAAAAACAGTCCGTCGGACCGTTCTCATCGGATGGACCGATCGTGTGTACGCAGCCTTAGATGTTCCCAGACAGGAACCACCCTGTGACAGCACTATACTTTAATAGCACAGTACAGAGTGTTTTGTATGACAATATTACACAATAACTGAACAGTAAACAGTAAGTACAGAAGTGTAATTGTATAATGAAAATATTACACAACAGCACAGTAAACAATGTGATTGTGTGGCAGTATTGTATTATAATATTACAGTACAGAAGTGTAATTGTATAATGAAAATATTACACAACAGCACAGCAAACAATGTGATTGTGTGGCAGTATTGTATTATAATATTACAGTACAGAAGTGTAATTGTATAATGACAATATTACACAACAGCACAGTAAACAGTGTGATTGTGGAAAAGTATTGGACTCTAATAGCACAGTACAGAGTGTTTTGTATAACAATATTACACTATGACAGGACAGTACACAGTGTGATTGTGTGACATTATTACACTTTATTAGCACAAAGTGTTTTTGAAAGACAGTTCTATACTACAATTGCACATTGCAGAGTGTTTATAAATGACAATATTACACGGCACAATAAACAATGTGATTGTGGTACAGTATTATGTTTGGAAAGCACAGTATCCAGCATGATTTTTTTTTTCTCACAGGAAAGGAAGTAAAAGTATTAATTGGTTATATTCAGTGATCTCAACATCTTATTTTAAAATAATATCTGACTTGAGACTGTGTTGGTATGGCAGCGTGGCGGCACACAGAGAGGGATTGTGTGCTGTTATTGCTGTACACAGAGTGCGGATTGGATTGGGAGAGGGGAGTTGTGTTCCATCCTTTGGTACGGGGTGGAAATTTCCGTGTCTCACCTGGCTGTCAGAGCTGGAAAGGTTTAGTCTGTGTGTGCAGGTCTGAGAGCTGATGTTTGAATAGGCCCTTCATGCCGTTACAGGAAGACCACAATATTTACTGATAGACTGCATGGTCAATATTGGGCCGCCACAGGCTGTAGGTCCTACAGGGTATTACAGCATCACTTGGCTTCTCACTCCTTTAACCCTTGATAGACCTCTTTCCCTGTGATATACAGAGACATAAAGCTTGCCATAACGTACTGTATATGTTAGGGTGACCAGACGTCCCTGGGTTCTGGGGACAGTCCCCGGATTGAGGACACTCAAGTCTGTCCCCGGACCAAGTCTGTAACCGGTTTTGTCCTCAGGTTGGATTTGAACAGGGGCTGGGGCAATTTCAAAGAAAGTCAGTAAAGAATTACAGCAGAAGAACATGCGAGCACAGATAATGGAAAAAAATACACCCCCCCCCCCCACGCTCCGCCGCTCCTACTAGCTTGGGGGGGTGTATTTTTTTCCATTATCTGTGCTCGCATGTTCTTCTGCCTTGGCTCAAGTCCCAGCCAGCCGCCTGCCTGCTTATCTCCTTGCCTTCCCTGGCGGAGTGGGGCACTGTGAATAAAGCCCTGTACACACGCTCGGTTTTCCCGGCAGTAAAAAGTCTGCTGGGAAAACCGAGGGGAAAGCCGAGAACCCGGCAGGAAAACTGCCATGAGAGCTTTGGCCGGGAATCCCGGCCATGTGTATGCTCCATCGGCACTGCCTCACAGTGTTTTCCTTAGGAAAGTATAAGTAAATCTGGCGTAAAAAAAAAAACTGCCGGGAATCCTGGCTGGAAGATGACACATTTTTATTTTTTTATTTTTATTGCATTTTAGTGTAAATATGAGATCTGAGATCTTTTTGACCCCAGGTCTCATATTTAAGAGGACCTGTCATTTCTATTACAAGAGATGTTTAAATTCCTTGTAATAGGAATAAAAGTGAATTATATTTTTAAACGCGCCCTGTCCCGCCGAGCTTGCGTGCAGAAGTGAACGCATATGTGAGCAGCGCCTTCACATGAAAACGGTCTTCAAACCACAAATGTGAGGTATCGCTGCGATCGGTAGAGCGAGAGCAATAGATCTATCCCTAGACCACCTCTGTAACTCAAAAGATACAACCTGTAGATTTTTTTAAACCATGGAGATTTTTAAGGGTAAACGTTAGTTGCCATTCATCGAGCGCGCACAATTTTGAAGCGTGACATGTTGGGTATCAACTAGAGTTGTCCCGATACCACTTTTTTAGGACCGACTACAAGTACCGATACTTTTTTTCAAGTACTTGCCGATACCCAATACCGATACTTTTTTTTAAATGTGTCCCCAAATGCAGCCATGTCCCCCACGAATACAGCCATGTCCCCCCACAAATGCAGCCATGTCCCCCACATATGCAGCCATGTCCTCCACAAATGCAGCCATGTCCTCCACAAATGCAGCCATGTCCTCCACAAATGCAGCCATGTCCCCCACATATGCAGCCATGTCCCCATATATGCAGCCATGTCCCCCACATATGCAGCCATGTCCCCCACATATGCAGCCATGTCCCCCACATATGCAGCCATGTCCCCCATATATGCAGCCATGTCCCCCACATATGCACCCATGTCCCCCACATATGCACCCATGTCCCCCACATATGCACCCATGTCCCCCATATATGCAGCCATGTCCCCCACATATGCAGCCATGTCCCCCACATATCTCCATGTCTCCCATATATGCAGCCATGTCCCCCACATATGCAGCCATGTCCCCCACATATCTCCATGTCCCCCATATATGCAGCCATGTCCCCCATATATGCAGCCATGTCCCCCCCATATGCAGCCATGTCCCCCCACATATGCAGCCATGTCTCCCCATACCTAGATGACGCCGTCGCCGCCGCCGCCGAGTTAATCAGCGCGGGGAACATTACAGCTTTCATTTGAATAGCTGTAGTGTTCCCCGCCGCACCGCGTATAGACACTCCGTCTTGCTCGGGATTGGACAGATCACCCGTCCAATCCCGAGCAAGGGGGAGTGTCTATACGCGGCGGGGAACACTACAGTTATTCAAACGAAAGCTGTAATGTTCCCTGCGCTGATTAACTCGGCGGCGTTGCGGTATGCGGCGGCGTTGCAGCGGCGGGGGGGCGAGTAGTATCGGATTTGGCATCGGGGGCATTTGCGGGAGTACAAGTTCTCCCGCAAATGCTCAGTATCGGTCCCGATACCGATACTGGTACTGGTATCGGGACAACCTTAGTATCAATTTACTCTCCGTAACATTATCTTTCACAATATAAAACAAAAATTGGGCTAGCTTTACTGTTGTCTTATTTTTTAATTAAAAAAAGTATAATTTTTTGCAAAAAAAGTGCACTTGTAAGAACGCTGAGCAAATACAGTGTGACAGAAAGTATTGCAATGACCGCCATTTTATTCTCTAGGGTGTTAGAATTTTTTTTTTTATGTTTGGGGTTCTAAGTATTTTTCTAACAAAAAAAAATGTTTTTAACTTGTAAACAACAAATCTCAGAAAGAGGCTCGGTCCTTAAAGAGGGATTCCACCTTTTTTTTTTTTAAAGTCAGAAGCTACTAACAGTGTAGCTGCTGACTTTTAATAAGGACACTTACCTTGTCCTACTTGCCCGCGCTGATGGCCCCCCCGATGCCGATCCCATGATCGCTCCAGGTGCCGCGCCGCCATTCACACTATGGGAAACAGGCAGTGAAGCCGTAAGGCTTCCCTACTGCGCCTGCGTGAGTCTCACAATGGCTTGTGAATGGGCGACTGCTCTCTGAGAACACACACAGTTCCCAGAAAGCAGCGCGCCCCATTCACAAGCAGAAGAAGCAGAAGAAGAGGCAGATTACGGACTTCCGCATAGCAACAGGTATTTCGGGTGAGTATTAATTTTATTTTTTTCATGTTTTTTTAATTTTATTTTTTTAGGACTTTTTCCCAAATGTGGTTTTCCTGGGTGGAACTTCGCTTTAAAGGGGTTGTAAAGGTTATTTTTTAAATTTTTTAAATAGGTTCCTTTAATGAAGTTTAATCACTTAAAGCAGAGGTTTACCAGCCGTCTAGTAAGCACACTCCATTTTTTTTTTAGAGGTTTCCTTACCTTTGTTATTGAGCATTGAGTATGTTGTCAATCAATTTTTCCCCACGGGGAGTGGGCGTGTATTTCATTTTCCCTGCGCGTTGTCTCCTAGGAGTGAGTGTTGATTCTCCCAGGAGACACGCTGTACTGTAATACCGCGTTATCTCGTGGGTCACATGACTCGGCAAGTGTGGCGTGAGCTTATTACGGCGGCCGTTGTTATGGCAACCGTGTAGTGTTGATGCTCGCCGTCAACACTGCACAAGCGTGGGATAGAGCAGTGAATGCTGGGATGTCAGCATTCACCGTATCCCGGGAAGACTACCCTGTGGGCTTCAGAGTGCCCACAGTTAAGAACGTCCATCGCTCATTTTTATAAAATATACTTTGCGGGCCAAAACGGATTACACCGGCTAAAGGATTGGGGGACACGGGTTGCCGAGTACCACAGGTAACAGCGCTAGAACAATTAAAAAAAAAAAAAAACTGAAAACCTGCGGAACCCATTCACCCATATACATCGGCAGAATGGCAGGGCTGGGCACAATCACGTACCTGTACGTGTCTCTATAAACCCACCCAGTCCTAAGCTCCGGGCCCGCGTGACCTGATCGCCGCCGGTGTCCCGCGTTCGGTCACCAGAGCTGAAGAACGGGGAGAGCTGTTCTCATTGTGACAGTGTCATTGATCGTCTGTTCCGTAATATAGGGAAAGACAATCACTGACGTCACACGTCCAGCCCCGCCCCCCTACAGTTAGAAACACATACAAGGTCACACTCAACCCCTACAGTGCCCCCTAGTGGTTAACTCCTAAACTGCAATTGTCATTTTCACAGTAAACAATGCATTTTAATAGCACTTTTTGCTGTGAAAATGACAATGGTCCCAAAAATGTGTCAAAATTGTCTGATGTGTCTGCCATAATGTCGCAGTCACAAAAAAAATCGCTGATCACCGCCCTTACTAGAAAAAAAAAATTATTAATAAAAAAGGAATAAAACTATCCCCTATTTTGTAAACGCTAAATTTTGCGCAAACCAATCGATAAACGCTTATTGCGATTATTTTTTTACCAAAAATATGTAGAAGAATACGTATCGGCCTAACTTGAGGACATTTTTTTTTTCTTTATATCTTTTTTGGGTATATTTATTATAGCAAAAGTTAAAAATGTTGAATTTTTTTCAACATTTTGGCTTTTTTTGTTTATAGCGCAAAAAATAAAAACAATCAAATCAAATACCACCAAAAGAAGCTCTATTTGTGGGAAATAAAGAACGCCAATTTTGTTTGAGAGCCACATCGCACGACCACGCAATTGTCAGTTAAATCGACGCAGTGCCGAATCGCAAAAAGGGGCAAGGTCCTTAACCTACATACTGGTCCGGGTCTTAAGTGGTTAAAGGAATACCGAGGCTGGACGGGAAGGGGTTAACTTAAGTAGTGAAGTGACAGGAAGCTAATATGAAGACAAATCCACGTAGTTCTATTAGCAGTATCTAGAAAATCGATTTAGTATTTTTTTTCTTTCAAAAATAAGGAATAAATGGATTGAACATTGTTTGCCACGTTCGTCTTTAAATTGTTGAGTTTTGACCGGTGTCTAGGGGCGGTTTTTCGACAGCGTGCGTGAGCTGCAAATGTACTTTTCGTGTTGCCTCGCCGTAGAGGGGATTGAAGCGGTGCGGGTCACCTTCTGGTCAGCAGGCTGTCACTGTGAAATGCTGCTCCTTCTGCAGTAACTGACCTTACTTTATTTCTTGCTAGAGGTGACATATCGGGAGGAGAGCTGTGATGACGAGGACGGCGCACAGCAGCTGCCCCCAGGAGAGTGACCTGGCTTTAAGACTTAGAATGAAACATCAACTCTTTGTGTCCCGTGGCAAGTATCCGCGCAGCCTGTAATCATTCACTCCGGGGAGCGCGTTAATTACAGCCATAATGTTGCCTGCTGTTATTTACAGCTGAATGTTTCTTATTAGTGTGATCACATCACAAGTGGGAGCATGTCCTCCGACTATACAAATGGCCGGTGTCACACGTTCCCGGCGCTTGTCGAAAACACATAGGCAAGCTAATGGCATTAATAAAAAAAATGGATGAAGAAATTAAAGGAGTTGTAAAGGAAAAAAATGTTTTGCCTAAAATTAATGTCTGCAAGGTAGACAGACAGAATAGTATAATGATTCTGTTAACAAACGAGTAAATACCTATTAAATTCCTTCATCTATATCACCTCCGGCGTTCTAGTTTCTGTTCTCTTATTCACTTCCTGGTTTGCATCATTTGTTCATGTAAGAACTACATTTCTTAGTATGCATTGCGGCACTCCCAGTAATTCACACCTCCTTGAAGTCTCTAACACGTAGAGAGCATCTTGCCACACAGATGTAGTTCCCAGGAGGGGGCGAGCACGTTACTGACCACCGCAGTAAAGTCTCCCTTCACGTTGGTCAGTAAAATCAGACAAGCAGGAAGTGAACAGAACAGAGAAGAAATAGAGCAACTTCTGAGCAAAAACGAACAATGAGGAAGTGAAAAGAGGAATGTCTGCGGGTAAATGATGCTTATTATGAAAAAAAATGTTTTCCTTTACAACCCCTTTAAGTACAAAGTGGAATTAGACTTCACACAAGGTGCCGGGGGGCAGTAAAACTTGGTGATTGAGCTGCTGTTTTAATGTGCACCCCGACCACCCACCTGGAAACAAGCATACACCCGCTCAAAGCTACAAAGCTATACAGTACACAAGCCATGGCAAAAAATTAGACAGCATGTTGCTTTTGGCAAATGTAAATAATGCGATTCAATAGGGCCACACCACGCAACTGCAATGCGGTAGTATGGCAATTACAGGGTTAAATCTGTCAAACACCTCTGAAAAATGTTTTGAGTGTGGATCAGTGGCGGCTGGTGGTATATTCAGTCGGTCACCAGCCTCGCACTTGGACACTTGGACCCCTTTCACACTGAGGACGTTTTAATGCGTTTTAGCGCTAAAAATTGCGCCTGAAAACTGCCCCCCATTCATTTGAATGAGGGCTTTCACACTGGGGCGGTACTCTTACCGGACGCTAGATAAAGTCCTGCGAGCAGTATCTTTGCAAAAAGCGTTTCAAAAATGCCCCTTCAAATAAATAGGCAGCACTTCCAAAGCTCTTTAAAAGCGTTGTAACGTGACCTTAAACAAGCGACCCACTAGCGCCCGAAAAGTGCCGCAAAGACAGGTGCTTTAGCGGCTGTTTTAGCAGCATTTTAGTGTGAAAAGGATCTTACCCCATCTGGGCCGGGGGCAGCGCTTCTTCCAGTTGGTGGCCAGCGTCTACTGGTGCTTCACTGCGGCTTCCCTTGCGTCTCCTCCCTCCTCCCCGGCATCCAATAGGATCACTTCTCCTCTCGTCCAATCAGGTGATGGGTATCAGGACCCACTTACTGATTGGCCAGGAGGAGCATCAGGAAGACAATACCAAATATTAATTTGCTATTGTCAAGTAACTGGGTGGGCTCGGGGCGCAGTGCTCTGTGTCCTGAACCCACCCTTTTTTGAAGCCTATTAGAGCCTCTGGTTTTAATCATGTGCTTCCTAAAGAAAAAAAAACGTCATTGGAATCCATGCGTCCGGTGCACTGCATGTAGGTTAGGGGCCGGACACATGAATTAGGGGGGCGCTAAGAGAAGCACATGGGCTTAGTGGTTAGCACTGGAGTTCTGTGTTCAGTGCCCTTCAGTAGTTTAATCACTTGCCCTCCGGAAGGTTTACCCCCCTTCATGACCAGGCCATTTTTTTTGCGATACATCACTTTGTTACTTTAACTGACAATTGCGCATGCATTTGACACTGTACCTAAATAAAATTTAGTCTTTTTTTTCCTGCTCTTTTGTGCTAGAAACTAAACAAGGCTGACAATTGTGAAAAAAAAAAAATCTAATTTCTTCATCAATTTAGGCCAATTAGCATTTTGGTAAAAAAATCCAATAAGCGTATACTGATTGGTTTGCACAAAATTTACTACTATGCAATATTTGTATTTATTTCTTTTTTACTAGTAATAGCGGCAATCAGCAACTTAAAGCAGAACTGAGATATTGCGGTGGACAGTCGGGACACTAGCTGACAGTTTTTTGGGAACCAGTGACACTAATACATTGATCAGTGCTAAAAAATATGCACCGTCACTGTACTAATGACACTGGCTGGGAAAGGGTTAAACATCAGGGGCGATCTAAGGGTTAAATGTATGCCTAGGGAGTGCTTAATAACTGTGAGGGAGGTGCTTTGACTGGGGAAAGGCAAAGATCTGTGTTCCTGCTTAGCAGAGACACAGGATCTATGTCTTCATCGAGTCCGCCATACCCACCAATCAGCTCCCGTTGCATCTAATCACAGCGGGAGCGGGCTGGCAGTAGTGCGCACACCTGCCCCAGACCTGGAAGTGCAGGATTATGTACTAGGTACATGATCCTGTACAGGAGAGCCACCCTGCCGACCATATTGGCGCTAGCCAGGGGCGGACTGACAACTCATGGGGCCCCCAGGCAATAGAAGATTATGGGGCCCCCGGGCAATAGAAGATTATGGGGCCCCGGGCAATAGAAGATTATGGGGCCCCCGGGCAATAGAAGATTATGGGGCCCCCGGGCAATAGAAGATTATGGGGCCCCCGGGCTTACAGATGGCCACCATGCCAGGAGGCAGTGCAGAGGCGGGCAGCTAAAATCTTTGGATTTTCACATCAAAATCATGTCGGTTTCGCACATATCAGGGACAGATGTAAAAAAAAAACATATTTTTACATACTGTCCCTGGTTTTACTGAGCCTGGCAACCCTAATGGGGCCCCCTAGTGGCATGGGGCCCTCGGGCAGTGCCCGAGTGATTCAATGGTCAGTCCGCCCCTGGCGCTAGCTATTGGCAGCAAGGTTGGTATCAGGCCGTATTGGGGCATGGTTTGAGTGAGGTGGAGCAAGGGGGGAATTGGTCAGTAGACCAGAAGGGGAGGGTCTCAGTCAGAGCAGCAGAGCAGAGCCACTTCCCACCCTCCGCCCTGCATGTGGTTTTTTGCTGGTTAGGGAATTGGGGGTTGGTTTAGCAAGATGTGGCGATTGGCGGGGTGCAAGGTCCTTTTTAGATTCATACGGGCACAAAAGGTATGGTGTAATTCCCGTCTGAGGTACGGCCCCTAGTTGGTGGATGTGTAACCTGCTAGTTGTCTCTGAGTTGGTGGAAGTGACAAGCGGGTACTGTCCTGGGGTTTTATGCCTATTAGGACTTTGTGGCTTTTTTTCTTTAATAAACTGTCTGGTCTGGTTTTTATGTTATTGATCTGTTAATTATTGTTTCTTTTATATTTTGTTGAATAAAAAGGCTGCTATGGCCAATTTACTCCAATTTTGTGTAGTGTGGTCACTACGGGAAGGGTGGGGTTTTGGTATAGCCGTTAACAAGCCTAATTTATAACCATAGTCAAGACACTTTGACAGAAGCAGCTGACCGCCTTACGAAAGTAAAAGCAAACCTAAAAAAAAAAAAAAAGCAAAATTAATACATTTTTAAATGAAAAGATAAATAAACGAATAGATATGCTTTTATATTTTCCAAATTTTTCTTTTTTTTTTAGCCTCTAATAAAGAAATCCAAACAAGGTATTTCTTAAAACAATGGATCAAATTAAAGACAGAGGGCCAGATTCAGAGAGCCGTAACTCCTGTCTAACTGGTGTTAGACTGGAGTAATTTCAAATTACGCGCGTTTTTTAGCTAGTCTGAAACCTCAAACCATGAATAGACGGCTGCGGGCTTCAATTCGACTGGATTACGTGTTCGTACGCCTTTGGATCTACGCTGCATTAAAATTGCGACCACTGGGTGGACTTCCCGTCGTTTTCCGCGTCGGGGTATGCTAATGAGCTTTTGCCGGCGATCCCCGAAATTACGATCTTCAATCGCAATCTCTTACGGCATCTTTAATCATCTTTTTTTTGCGTAACACTATACCAGCTTTTTGCTGCTCTAATATTAGACAGCCCATGTTAATTATGGCCGTCGTTCCCGCGTCAAATTTCAACGTTTTCCGACGTCTTTTATTATTTTTTACGTAAGGCGTCCGGGAATAGGAATGTTCGTAAACGACGCTACTCAAACAACGAATGACGTAACGACGTGATTTCGCGCAATGCACGGCGGGAAATTTCTGAACGGAGCATGCGCAGTTCGATCGCCGCGGGGACGCGCTTAATTTAAATGCTTCACGCCCCCTAATCGCGTATTTCGATTACGCGGCGAGAAATAGACTACTCCGCCGTAGCGTACGGGCAACAATCTACCAGAATTCGATGTAGAACCTGGTAAAATACGGCAGCGTAGAGTATTTCGATTACGCAGCGCAAATTTAAGTGTACCTGAATCTGGCCCAGAGACTGTGTGGCCTTCATGAAGATGTATTTGAAGTTCAGTTCAAAAGGGCAGCCTGGTAACAACAATGGCTGCCCCCATAGATAAAAGGTAACGAGTGAGCATTATCACCCTAGGACAGGACAGGATGTATGTTATTTTCAGGATCATCAGATAAATATAAAGGAAAAAATAAATCTAATGCAGCCATTACATCTGGACAGGGAAGCTGCAATTTATTACATTTTTGTTTTGAGGTTTAAATAGACAGACTGTGTTGTTTGGATCCATATAGTCCTCTCCCCCCTTTCACTAAAACTGAAATCATGTAACTGTCTGTTGTCTAATAAAATGATATTGCTGTTAGCTACCTTTGTGTGTTCCAACTTCCTAGTTCTCCTTAGGCACTGTGTCTCACAGATGTCCCCTGGGAAGGCTACATCACTATTGCCCTCCAGGGAGATCTCATTCTTAAACTGTAAAATCTCTTGAGTTTAGGAAAAAGAAAAAAAAAAGTGTCTCCCTCACTGAGGAACGCCTGGAACATTGTAAATACAGGCCTTTCTGTGGACTCTTGAGTGTGCAAGTGCTAGATGGGAATGAAGTATCAGATGCTATATGAACTGGGACCACTCTTGTAGAGCCCTAGATATACTGCCCAACCCCTGTTACCCCCAGAAAAGGCTACTTATAGAAGATTAGTTTCCCCCTGTTATTTTTGCTATTGTTTTGAGTATCCTGATCCCTGGACCCATTTCCTGTTTCAAGTCAGCAATACATTCTCACAAGACATTCTCTAGACCAGGGGTCCTCAAACTACGGCCCGCGGGCCGCATGCGGCCCACCAAGCACCTTTATCCGGCCCACTGCATGCAGGGCCGGTAGACTGCTGTGTCAGAAGCTCACTGAAAAGTTTGGGCGCGCTGTGATAAAATTCACTTTGTCAGAAGCTCATTGAAAAGTTTGGGCGCGCTGTGAAAAGTCACTGTGTCAAAAGCTCATTGAAAAGTTCAGGCGCGCTGTGTGATAATAGTCCCGCCCTCCTCTTAGACCGGCTTGTGTGATAGACGCAGTGTTCCGTCTATCACATGAGCTAGTCCAGGAAGAGGGCGGGACTATTATCACACAGCGTGCCTGAACTTTTCAATGAGCTTCTGACACAGCAGGAGCAGGAGATCCTGATACACACACAGACAGGTCAGACATCGTTTGGCACAGTAAGGCTGCAATGGGCTTGTAATAATGGTGGGGGGCTTCAATGGTGAGGGGGGGCTTGTATGATGGTGGGGGGTTTTGTAATGGTGGTGGGGGGCTTGTAATGATGGTGGGGGGTTTTGTAATGATGGTGGGGGGGCTTGTAATGATGGTGGGGGGCTGCAATGGTGAGGAGGGCTTGTAATGATGGTGGGGGAGCTGCAATGGTGAGGGAGTTTGTGATAATAGTGAGGGGGGCTTGTAATGATGGTGGGGGGGGCTTGTGATAATGGTGGGGGGGCTTGTAATGGTGGGGGCTGCAATAGTGTGGGGAGCTTGTAATGATGGTGGGGTGCTGCAATGGTGAGGGGGCTTGTGATAATGGTGAGGGGGGGTTGCAATGGTGAGGGGGGCTTGTAATGATGGTGGGGTGCTGCAATGGTGAGGGGGCTTGTGATGATGGTGAGGGGGGCTTGTAATGATGGTGGGGGGCTGCAATGGTGAAAGGGGCTTGTAATAATGGTGAGGGGGGGGCTTGTAATGATGGTGAGGGGGGCTGCAATGAGGGCATAGTAAGGAGGCATTGAAAGTGAGGCTGCAGTGATGGGCATGGGTTGGGGGACTTTCAGGTTTTTTTTTGGCAGGGGGGGGGGGCGGCGGCAGTGAAGGACCCGGCCCTCTAACGGTCTGAGGGACAGTGAACTGGCCCCCTGTTTAAAACGTTTGAGGACCCCTGCTCTAGACTGAGCCTGTATTGTCGGTGTCCATGGAACTGTGCGTTTTGGTCCCTTAGGGGTTAAGAGGTAGACTAGATTGGGTCTATGGAGGGCAGTCTGGGAGATCAGGCAAGTATAGCAGTCAAAGCCACTTTTCTATTTTTTGACTGCACTAGAGGCAGGATAATTTCAATGTATACTATATTACCAAAAGTATTGGGACGCCTGCCTTTACACTCACAAGAACTTTAATGGCCTCCCAGTCTTCATCCGTAGGGTTCAATATTGAGTTGGCGCACCCTTTGCAGCTATAACAGCTTCAACTCTTCTGGGAAGGCTGTCCACAAGGTTTAGGAGTGTGTCTATGGGAAGCACATTTGTGAGGTCAGGCACTGATGTTGGACGACAAGGCTCGACATGCTGTCTCCACTCTAATTCATCCAAAAGGTGTTCTATCTGGTTGAGGTGTAGACCAGTCAAGTTCCTCCGCCCCAAACTCACCCATCCATGTCTTTATAAACCTTGCTTTGTTCAACAACAAATGTTCGATGTGAGCTTGTTGTCGGAAAATCCAACCGTGTGTACCTTCGGACATTTGCTATCGGAATTTCCGACAACAAAAATTTGAGAGCTGGTTCTCAAATTTTCCAAAATTCCGACCGTATGTGCACAATTCCACGAACAAAAATTCTACGCATGCTCGGAAACATTGAACTTAATTTTTCTCGGCTTGTCATAGTGTTGTACGTCACCGCGTTCTTGACGTTCGGAATTTCCGACAATTGTGTGACCGTGTGTGTGCAAGACAAGTTTGAGCCAACATTCGTCGGAAATGTATCCACGGTTTTGTGAATGTCTGATCGTCTGTAAGTGGCATAAGACTGGGATGCCATTAAAAATTCATGTAAAGGTCCCAATACTTTTGGTAGTATAGTGTATGTCCAAGCTGGACTTGGGTTTTACTTTTTTCTAGGGTTCATTTTAAAGTGGACTTCCTTTTTTTATAGAAAGTTGGTCAGAACCTCTGACAATGATTTTATGGTTATCTGTTCCTTATTGTCCTGGTGACCACTGCATTACCCATTTCTTGCATGGGTGTCACAGGAACAGCAAAAAGGAAAAACATCTTCTGTATGGGAACACATACAGAACACAAATCTTGCGGAATATTAAACTATAGTAAACTAAAACAAAATGTCTGGAATTAAAGTGGTTGTTAAGCTTCACTTTAAAAAAAAATGAATAACAAACATGTTAGGCCCGTACATACGACTGAGGAACTTGTCGTAAAAGAAACATCATTTTCCTCTACGAGTTCCTTGTCAGGCACCATAAAGGGGAAGTTCCATTCCACTGGCACAACCCTTGGGGCCGCTTTTGCTAATCATATGTTACTGCGTGTTAGGTAAAAGTTTGGTGAGAGACGATTTGCGCTTTTCAGTCTGTTACAGCGTGACAAATGTGCTATCTCCATTACGAACGCTACTTTTACTGAAGGTGCGCTCCCGTCTCATTCTGAGCATGCGCGGGTTTCTTAGCATACACACGAACGTGTTTCTCGTCGTAAACAAGAAACACGACAAGGAAATTGAGACTCCCGTCGAGGAAAAAGAGAACCTTTTCTCATCGAGTTCCACAACAGTTTTCTCTATGAAATGCATACACACGACCGTTTGCCTTGGCAAAAAAGCTCTGCCACCAAGTTTCTTGATGGATCCTGTCGAGGAAAACGGTAGTGTGTACGAGGCCTTATACATAACTCCACTGTGCAGTTCGTTTTGCACAGAGTGGCCCTGATCCTCGTCTTCTGGGGTCCCCCCGCGGCTGTCTTGGCTCCTCCCTGCATCAGCTAACCCCCCCTGGAAAGCACTCTCGCAAGGAGGTTGGCTTGCTGGCACACTCCTCAGTCCTGTAACCGGCGTCCATAGGCCGCCGACTACAGAACTCCGCCCCTGGCCCTCGCGTCATTGGAGATGATTGACAGCAGAGCGAGCCAATGGCTGAGCTGTTATCAATCTATCCAATGAAGAGCCGAGAACAGCCGAGAAAACCAGGCCAACATCAAGCACATTCTGGACGCTGGACTTTCCAGGCCTCAGGTAAGTAATCGGGGGGGCTGGGGGGCCTGCAATCGCCGAATGCCTTTTCACCTTAATGCATGGGATGCATTAAGGTGAAAAAAACATGAACCTTTACAACCCCTTTAAGCATTGAAGCAAAACATGGAGCTATATATTCACTATGATATGCACCATAGTCAGACATCGAAAGAAAATTCTGGAATTATGCATCTGCAGTTTGCAGTTTGTGTGTGTGTATTATTCTGCTGCGGTGGATCTGTAAGCATGCACACCAATCATTGTACCCCATTGTACTTTTCCACTAATGGTCTATAGAAAGGTTCATTATAGAGACAACTTATTATGAAGAGAATATAGATTTATGGATTTGCTCTTGCTGTGTAAACCAGAGTTAAGCTTGTGAATGAGAAGTAAATATATAGATCGGTTTGCTATTTGATAAAGGCTGTTTTCATCCTTCATTGCAGTCCATAGACTATACACAAAGTGTAAGTCTCCCTCCAGGACATTTTTGTGAATTTTTTTATTAGTGACATTGGCTGTTATTTACTACAGCAAGTTGTAGCAATCCATAGCAATAATGAAAAAAATCTTTAATTGTTCTAACTGCTCTTGAATTATGAAAAATGAAATCAATTTGGCAGCTAAATATTGATTTATGTCGCGTACACATGATTGGTTTTACCATCCAAGGTTTTTCCGACGGAATTCCACTCAAGCTTATCTTGTATACACACGGCCACACACAAGTTCTCCGAACTTTCGAGCGTTAAGAACGCGATGACGTACAACACTACGACGATGGGAGAAAAAGTTCAATGCATCCGAGCATGCGTCGAATTGTTTCTGAGCATGCATGTTTTTTTCCGTCGGAATTGCATCCAGACAAATGTTTTTTCCGGTAGGAATTTTTCCCATCGGAAAAATAGAGAACCTGTTCTTTTGCTGGCAGGAATTTCCAACTAAAAAAGTCAGATGGAGCATGCACACGGTCAGAATTTCGGTTCAAAAGCTCACTTTTTCCAACGGGAAATGTGTACGCGGCATTACATGTTTGTTTGTGACATAGCTCTATGATTACAGACACTAATATTATTCTCCTTTTCTCTTTCTATATACAGACAATAATTGAACACCGTGAGAAGGCTCAATGACGGTTTCCAGCCATGCAATGTTCTTGGAAGGCTGTCCTCTTACTAGCGCTGGCCTCTATCGCTATCCAGTACACAGCCATCCGAACCTTTACAACCAAATCCTTTCATATGTGTCCAGTTCCCAACCCGAGCAATTGTAGCCTGGGACAAGAACCCACAGACTCTCCTGATCGATTATGTGAAGATGGCCAACCAGTAACGTCTAACATCTCCAGGAAAACTCATATCCTCATCCTGGCCACCACCCGCAGTGGGTCCTCTTTTGTCGGTCAACTGTTCAATCAACATACGGATGTTTTCTACTTGTTTGAACCACTCTATCATGTTCAATACACGCTAATCCCCAAAATGACTCAGAGTAAGAGCCCTGCTGAAAGGAGAGTGATGCTTGGAGCTAGCAGGGACCTCCTAAGAAGCCTTTATGACTGTGACCTTTATTTTATGGAAAACTATATTAAGCCACAACCAGTAAACCACACCACAGATAGGCTCTTCCGAAGGGGTGCAAGTAAAGCGCTGTGCTCTGTCCCAGTTTGTGATGCCCTGGGACCCACTGATATTTATCTAGAAGAAGGAGACTGTATTAAGAAGTGTGGGAGCCTGAATTTGACTCTAGCAATGGAGTCTTGCAAAGACCATGGTCATGTGGCTATAAAAACAGTTCGGGTTCCAGAAGTTAATGACTTAAGAGCCTTGGTAGAGGATCCTCGCCTTAATTTAAAAGTAATTCAGTTGGTGAGAGACCCACGAGGCATATTGGCCTCCCGTAGTGAGACCTTCAGAGACACTTACAGACTATGGAGGATCTGGAGGGCTACTGGTCGAAGACCTTACAATTTAGACTCAACTCAGTTGACCACGGTTTGTGAGGACTTCTTGAACTCTGTATCCACTGGGTTTAGCAGGCCACCATGGCTAAAGGGGCACTACATGCTCTTGAGGTATGAAGACCTGGCTAGAAACCCTATGAAGAAGATGGAGGAAATCTATGATTTTGTGGGTATTCCTCTGGATACCAATGTGGAACGATGGATCTTGAACAATACTAGGGGTGACCAGTCTTCGGCCAAACACAAGTACGGCACAGTAAGAAACTCTGCAGCCACAGCTGAAAGCTGGAGGCTGACCTTGTCCTATGACATTGTAGAGTTCACCCAGAATGCCTGTCGACAAGTACTAAGCCAACTGGGCTACAAAACGGTGGGTTCTTCCCAGGACTTGAGGAACCTTTCCTACAGCCTCATTGAGGACAGATCTTTTACGCCTTTTTTGTAATTGTCTATTTCTCAGTAAATTAAATACACAGCAAAGGTGTTATATACAGGATGCCAAGAAAGAAGTTTGGGAATGAAATAAACTCTCTATATTTGATAAAGCGATTCCCCTTCTTCACCTTGTTTCTTCTTGAGAAACAAGTTGCACTACAGTGGTTGGGATCTAAAAGCACATTGAAAAAAAAAAAGGGGGTTATACCTCTCTGAAACTTGAAGCCGTTTCTACTGAGCAGTCGAATATTAAACACCCCTGTATAGTCCTTTCATAGATTGAAATAGCTTAGTTGTATGGACATAGTCATTGGTGTTTCAAGGAGAGCCTTATGCCCCGTACACACGATCAGGCTTTTGCCCGGCCAAACTCGACTTAATTCCATCGGAGTAAAAGAGAATATATATATCAAAACTCTGACAGAATTCCATCGGAGTAAAAGAGAACATGTTGTCTATCTAAATTTCGACAGAATTCCATTGGAGTAAAAGAGAACATGTTCTCTTCTCTATCCGACTGACTTTTTCCATCGGAAATTTCAACTGTGTGTATGCCCCATCTGACTTTTTTCTGAAGAATTCCTTCAGAGTTTAGATAGAGAACATGTTCTCTTTTACTCCGATGGGATTCTGTCGGAGTCAGGGGCGGACTGACAACTCATGGGGCCCCCAGGCAATAGAAGATTATGGGGCCCCCGGCTTACAGATGGCCACCAAGCCAGGTGGCATTACAGAGGCCGGGCAGCTAAAATCTTGGGATTTTCACATCAAAAGCATGTAGGTTTTGGACATAACAGGGACAGATGTAAAAAAAATACAGATTTTTACATACTGTCCCAGGTTTTAATGAGCCTGGCAACCCTGATGGGGCCCCCTAGTGGCATGGGGCCCTCGGGCAGTGCCCGAGTTCCTCAATGGTCAGTCCGCCCCTGGTCGGAGTTTAGATAGAGAACATGTTCTCTTTTACTCCGATGGAATTCTGTCGGAGTTTAGATAGAGAACATGTTCTCTTTTACTCCGATGGAATTCTGTCGGAGTTTAGCTAGAGAACATGTTCTCTTTTACTCCGATGGAATTCCTTTGGAATTCCGATGTGAGTTTGGATGGGCAAAAGCCAGATCGTGTGTACAGGGCTTTAAAGGGAACATTTTGTGGTGAAACTTTTGTTTATGACCGGGTGATACATTCCTGGTCAATCATTTTCCACATAAAAAAAAAAAAAACGCAAAGTAAGAGCTCAAAACCTTCCTTGAGAGAAATGCGAAGGTCGCCATTGATGACAGTTCTTTTTAAAAATGCTAATTGCCTGGCTGCCTGCTAATCCAAATGGCTTTAACACTTTCTGAGGCACTACCTCAGAACATCGGAATAAGTATGATGATCAGGAGCTCCGTCTGATTTAGAAAGCATGGGTGCACCCGGTCAACTAGCATTTTCAAAAGCATGACAGCCCCTGTATTTTTCTCACTACAGGTTTTTATTAAATTAAACATCGCTGGTAAATTATTTGTAAGGCAGTACAGCAAAGTATCTTCTTATAACATAACTGACTTTCTGAATTGTTTTTATATGCTTTTCATCATTTTAAGTTTTGCTTCTTTAACAAAGGGTCTTAAAGTGGAGGTCCACCTAATAGCAAAAAGTAAGAAAAACATTTTTTTTTTCACAATTGTCGCTCTTTTTTTGTTTATAGCGCAAAAAAATAAAAACGGTAGAGGTGATCAAAAACCACCAAAAGAAAGCTCTATTTGTGGGAAAAAAAGGTCATCAATTTAGTTTGGGTACAAAGTCACACGACCACGCAATTGTCAGTTAAAACAACGCAGTGCTGAAACGCAAAAAGTGCTCAGGTCATGAAAGGAGTAAAATCTTCCGGGGCTGAAGTGGTTAACCACTTCCAGCACGGTCAATAGTAAATTGACATCCGGGAAGTGGTTCTGTTATCCTGACTGGAGTTCTATTGACATCCAGCATGATAACGTGGGGGCGTGCAGCGCGGCGATCAGTGATGCGGGGTGTCAGTCTGAGGCGGAGCAGAGGCTCTTTACCACGTGATCAGCCGTGGCCAATCACAGCTGATCACAATGTAAATAGGAAGAGCCGTTGAACAGCTATTCCTCACTCGCGTCTGACAGACCGATCGGCGGCTCTCCTGATGGGGGTATATGCTGATTGTTTATCAGTGTAGCCCCCCCCCCGCGGATGCCCACACTGGACCACCAGGGAAGCCACCAGGACCACCAGGGAAGGGGGCAACAAGTGGATGGCCAGGTATGTACCCCATGGCCATCTGCATGTTAAAAAATAGTTAAAATGGATGCCAATCAGTGCCAACAAATGGGCACTGACTGGCAACATGGGCACTGACTGGAAAAAATATAAAACAAGTGATGCCCAGCAATGCCATTATCAGTGCCACCCCTCAGTGTCCATCAATACCACCTCTCAGTGCCCAGCAATGCCCATTAGTGCCCATCTGTGCCACCTATCAGTGCCACCCATAAGTACCCATCAGTGCCACCCATAAGTACCCACCAGTGCTGCCTATGAGTGCCCATCAGTGCTGCCTATGAGTGCCCATCAGTGCCGCATACCAGCGCTGCCTATCAGTGACCATCATCAGTACCTCATCAGTGTCACCTCATCAGTGCCCATCAGTGCCCATCAGTGCAGCCATATCAGTGCCCGTAATTTAAGAAGAAAACTTACTTATTTACAAAAAAAATAATAGAAAAAAATAAAAACTTTTATTTATTTTTTTATTTATTTTTTCCAGTTGTTGCGCAACAAATAAAAATCGCAGCGGTGATAAATACCACCAAAAGAAAGCTCTATTTGTGGGAACAAAATGATAAAAAAAATTGTTTGGGTACAGTGTAGCATGACTGCGCAATTCATGTCATTCAAATTGCAACAGCGATGAAACCTGAAAATCGGCCTGGGCAGGAAGGTGCGTAAGTGCCTGGTATGGAAGTGGTTAAAGGAGAATTATAAAAAAAATAATATTGGTTAAACCCACCAGTGTTTTTTTTCGTTTTTTAAACCACTACATTTAACCCTTGCGGTGCGGGAGAAGCACACTTCAATGGCCAGTTTTTATTTTACTCCTAGCTTTACCGGCACAAGATAGGTGATGAAAACCATTTACAAAACGGATACATTTTGCTGCCCTGCTGTACAAATCAATGTAAGAAGTGTGCAGAAATGTATGAAAGGCTCGTTTTAGTCAAAGAAGGCGTTTACTGTTTACACAAACCAAAACACAAGGTACGTTCTTCTGACAGGTACTCTTTTTCCAGAGCACGCTGTTGGATTCAACGGGAGGGAAATTGCACAAGTTTTATGAACCATGTCGTATTAACTTATAATTGTTTATACAGAGGTATGCATTGAAGAGCTGGATTCTTATTGTGTCCTTCATGCCCAAAGTCATTGAAGGCTAGACTGTACAGATGTCTGTGAGTTCTTGGATTTCTATATATGTGTCATATTTCTCAAATAAACTGGAAATCAGCAATAAAGACGCCGTTTCATAAATGTGTCAAACGTGTTGTATTGGTGAGAACAATTTGGTTTCTAGCTTCAGTTGCAATCCTTTGCTTCCCTACAAACTGCAAGTGGCTGATACAAAGTCAGATTCAGGTACTTAGAATTTCTGCATTTAAAAAAGTCCATTTAATGATGTATTAATGATTACATGGGAATTTTATGTATGCCTGGAGCTCAGCTTGTCTCCCGTGTTGCAAAGCTATTACAATTTCCTAGGTGCCGTAAAGAATAGGAAAGAACTATAGCTTATCTACCTGTAGATCCCCCTTAAATGAATAGCAGATCCCCGGGGAGACAGTGACAGACGAATCTCTTATCTGACAATGAAATCACGTCCCTTAACAAAAGAAGCTTCACCTGTGCGATAACAAGCTTTTCCCCGAATGCCGGGCGCAACGCCTTTCCTCTGTTTTGCATGAAATAAGAAGCAACAGAACAGACTACTTCCTCCATGCGGCTGAAAATAATGCAGCAGAGAATGCTTAGACAGTACTTTATGGAGAATAAAAAGATATATACCTTCGCTGCTCCGCGCCTTTCTTCTCTGTAAGCTATTTCTGCAGTTTGAATAGAAAAGGAAAAATGATAAAAGATACAATCTCATCTGATCACAATGAAAAATACTAGGAGGCCTAAAATGTTTAAATTAAAGCAAGACGAGGAGCTGTGGTGGCTCAACGTGATTGGCACTGCGCTGACAAGCCGTTCACCTCTGCAGCCAAGGGTTCGGAGCCTGGTCTCGGCTGCATGTGAATTGAGTTTGGTGGTCTCAGCCCAGCTCCCAGTGGGTGTGCTATGCGAGGTAAGCCTGTGCTTAGTACGCCCACCCCCCTCCCACAAAACCACCACACTTACACGCACACGAAATTGGGTTAACATGCACGCACTTTGGCCACGCGGTCTCTAAAAAAAAGAGAGGCGAAGGACTAACAGGGCTGGCTGAGCGGGCTAGATGCTCTCACTCCCTCATAGGGGAGTCCCTCTGCCCCGTTGGGCTTCAAAGCGGAGCAGGTAGGGTGGGCTGTGTGGGAGGACCCCCTCACACCCGCCATTGCCACCTGGGGGCATGGAGAAAGATGGCAGATTGCCTCTGGGGGAGGTCTGCCTACTCCCAAACTCCTGCAGTCCGACTCCTCTCTCGAGTACACGCACAAAATACAGTTTAAAAATTTTTTTTTTTAAGCAAGACTGTTAGGCCACGTTCACACGATCAGAACGGTCCGATAAAACTGGTCCGACGGACCGTTTTAATCGGACCAGGCTGAAGTGGTCTGATGGGCATACACACCATCGGACCAAAAATCCGATCAGACCAGAACGCAGTGACGTAGAACACAACGACGTGCTGAAAAAACGAAGTTCAATGCTTCCAAGCATGCGTTGACTTGATTCTGAGCATGCGCGGGTTTTTGGTCCGCATTACTGTGTGGAGTTACAGACAGAAGAACAGGAAGTGAGGATTTCTCAGAAGAAATAAGGACATTTAAAAGCAAAGTGGAAGGATGAGGTAAGTGAAGGAGGACTGCACTAAGGTAAAGGAAGCAATTTGGGGGAAAAAAAATTGTACCTTTACAACCCCTTTAAATTTATAATCTACCAAAACTCCCAGATCTGTTTCCACCATTGATTCCCTCGGTTGTACTCCCCCTAGTATGTATGACACATGCATTATCTTAGCCCCTAAGTGCATAACTTTACATTTATAAACATTAAACCTCATTTGCCACTTAGTCGCCCATTTAGACAGAGCATTGAGGTCGGCTTGTAAATTGGAGACATCCTGTAAGGACGTTATTCCACTGCATAGCTTGGTGTCATCTGCAAAAACAGAAATGTTACTTTTGATCTCAGACCCAATATCATTTATAAAGATATTAAAAAGTAAGGGACCCAACACTGAACCTTGGGGTACACCACTGATAACCTTCGACCATTCAGAGTAAGAATCATTAACCACGACTCTCTGAATTCTGTCTTTTAGCCAGTTTTCTAACCATTTACAAACTGATTTTTCCAAGCCTGATGTAGACTTTACCTCACACATTAGCCCTGTGTGGGGAACTGTGTCAACCACTTTTACAAAATCCAGGTATACCACGTCCACCGCCACCCCTCTGTCCAAGTATACCACATCCACCACCACCCCTCTGTCCAAGCATACCACGTCCACCGCCACCCCTCTGTCCAAGTATACCACATCCACCACCACCCCTCTGTCCAAGCATACCACGTCCACCGCCACCCAGGGGTGGACTGGGACACAAATTTGGCCCTGGACTTCATCCAGACCGGCCCACCTAATTTTTGCAAACACACACACAAAAACAGTATATAGTCTATACGCAATTGCGCAAAAAAAAAAAAAGTAAAAACATTCTACTGTAAGTATAAATTGCTTTTTTATTCTGTGACCAGTAAATTCATTCATCTGTAACCATAACCAGTGGCAGTACATTAAGACCCCTTTCACACTGGAGCGTATTGCAGGCACTATAGCGTTAAAAATAGCGCCTGCATTCCACCCTCAAACAGCTGCGCCATTGTCTCCAGTGTGAAAGCCCAAGGCTTTTACTTCTTTTACTTCTCCACCGCTCCTGTCTATTGAAATCAATGGGACAGCGCGGCTATACCGCCCACAATACGCTGCTTCAGCAGCGCATTGTGGGCGGTTTTAACACTTTCTTGTCCGCTAGCGGTGGGAAAACCGCCCCGCTAGCGACCGAAATGCACCGCAAATCCACCCATAGCGTTGGCGTTAAAAATAGCGGCGTTTTACCACCAGCGCTATGGGCGGCTCAGTGTGAAAGGGGTCTAATACATCAGTTACTATGACCAGTGGCAGTGCATTTACCCCCCCCCCCCCATGCTGTATATTAAAAACAAAATCACAGACACATACACTGACCCCCCCTCCTGACACACACACTGACCCCCCCTCCTGACACACACACTGACCCCCCCTCCTGACACACACACTGACCCCCCTTCCTGTCACATACACTGACCCCCCCTCCTGACACACACACTGACACCTCCTCCTGACACACACTTCCTTTTACAGTCCCCTCCTTTCTGGTATCCTTTACAGCCATCATCTTTCTTTGCAACAAACACAGTTCCCTTTATGTCAGTGCCCCCTCCCTTACCTTGCACAGAAGGGAGAAGACAGAGGATGCGACGTGTCCAAGCAGAAGGCGGGAGATGTTCAACTTTCAATGTAACAGAAAGACGATTGGTTGCTAGGACTGCCCCTAGCAACCAATCACAGGCTTTTTAACTTGAAAAGTTGGACAGCTCTGCCTTCTGCTCGGACATTCTCTATTGTAATGTATAGATGAAAGCAGCTGTGGGGGGAGGAGTTACACGGCAGAGAAGAGGACACCCAGGCAGGATGGTCAACAGGTTCACTGTTGTCATCCTGCACATGCACTCCACCCGCCATGCAACCCCTCCAGCAGCGATACTCTGCAGCCTGCACTGGAACCGTGCATGTGCATTAGTTACGGCTCCGGCTGCCACCTTCCTCCCCAGCCAGCAGTCAGACTCTGCAGCCGCACGACCCGATACTGATGTGCGGGGCCCCTTCGTCCAGTACATAGCAAACACTGCCTGTATACACTCTGAATGTCAGAGTGTATACAGGCAGTGTTTGCAAATGTACTGGACGAAGGGGCCCCGCACATCAGTATCGGGTTGTGCGGCTGCATTGAGAGTGAAGCTGTCAAATCTAAGCACTGTCGGGGATGAGGGGGGGGTCCCCGCATATCGGCCCCGCCCATTCCCGACATCGTTTTGACAGCTCTACTCTCACTGCGGCTGCACGGCCCCGCTTGCCCACCAATCACTGGATTTTTACACTGGGGACGAGACTCCTGGCTTTTTGGGGACCCATTTGGGGCTCTAGTCACCCCCTCCCAACGCCCCTGAGTGACAACTGGCCCACTGAGCCATCGGCCCACCGGGAAACTCCCGGTAGTCCCGATGGCCAGTCCATCCCTGCCGCCACCCCTCTGTCCAAGCATACCATGTCCACCACCACCCCTCTGTCCAAGGTTATATTTACCTCTTTATAAAATAAATCAGGTTTGGTTGACAACTTCTGTGTTTCATGAATCCATGCTGTCTGTTGCTTAAAATATATTTTTCCAGCAAGAACTCATCTATGTGTTCTTTTATTAAACTCTCCAGTATCTTCCCAACTATAGATCTATAGTTATTTGCTAACTGCCAATGATATCAATAGAAAAACTAGTGCCCTGAGGGCTGGATAAAGGCTAGAAAAATACCTCATCTGGCCCTCAGGCTGCAGTTTGGAGATCCTTGCTCTAAAGAAAAAACTATTTTGTTTTTGATGTCACAATGTAGAGTATACGATTTCCTATCATCTGTGCCCAGTCTTGCCACACAGAGTTAATCCAGCGCTGAGTTATCCTCTTTTAATGTTCAGTAAAATTAACAGAATTCCAGATAAAAACCTGTCTAAATAAAAAAGTCAGTTTTCCCTCTTCTTGCTTTGAGTGACAGGTTATTTACAAATATAGCTTGGACATGTTTATCATATGTTATGTTATGTTTATCACAACATGAGGTATAAAAAGTGAGAAATCCACCTCTCCCCCAAATAACACATCCTGGTAATATACAATGAACTTTGGATTAACTTATGTTATTATAAACATGTCCAAGCTAGATTTTTAAATAACCTGTCACTGAAAGCAAAAACAGAGAAACGGACTTTATAATTTGGCAAGTTTTTATCTGGAATTCTGTTAATTTGCACTGAACATTAAAAGAGGATTACTCAGCGCTGGATTAACTCTGTGTGGCAAGACTGGGCACAGATGATAGGAAATCTTATACTCTACATTGTGACATCAAAAAAAAAAAAAAAAATTGGGGGTTTACATCCACTTTAAAGTAGAAAGGTCAGTTTTAACAACATAAAATTACAAAATGGCTTAAAGCGGATGTTCACCCTAAAAACATGTATATAACATTACACTTAGCATACGTCCAACATTTACAGTATGCTGTTTTTTTGCTGTACATACCGTCTTATTGCTCTTTTCCACCCGGCTTCCGGTTGCTCACTCCCGCGGGAGTAGGCGTTCCTATGCCTAGGCTAAGTGTCATGTGGGACTTCGCCCAGATGATTGACGTCTTGAGAAAAAATTCCCCCTGGCGGATAAGGCGCGTCACGAGTTTCATAAGAATGCCTACTACCGCGGGAGTGAGAACACGGAAGTCGGGTGGAAAAGAGCAATAAGACGGTATGTACAGCAAAAAAAAACAGCCTACTGTAAATGTTGGAAGTATGCTAAGTGTAATGTTATATACATGTTTTTAGGGTGAACATCCGCTTTAATAAATGTGTAGCACTACCCCCCGGAGGAGCTGTCGGATTGTTTTGGGTGGCATGTTACCTCTATTTCCTCGTCGTCTAGGGTATCAGATGAGAGTTGAGAAAAAGTTCCACACTTTAGACTTCTTTTTCTTTGATTTATTTGCGGAACTTGGTAAAATAATAAAAGTAGTGTAGCTCTACCCCCTCAGGAGCCGCTGGATAGATTTGGGATGGCGTGTTACCTTTTGTGATGCGTCTAGGGATATGATGATGATGAGGTGATGTGAGCAATGATGGAAAGTTCAAACAGCAGGGTGTCGTTTTCTGTGCTTTTATTCTCTTGCCAAACACGGCAAACGATTAACTTGAGGTAGACAGAGAAAGATTGGTGAAAGGAGAATTGCAGATTCAGGCCTTAACCATACAGAAGCAGTCCTGCTTCAACGATACCTTTGCTTCGTCGCCACTCCAGCCAGAGTGGGTGTAGTGTACCTGGACCCTTGAGAAGGAGAAACAAGTCTCTGCCACAGACTTGGCTCAAATGAAAATAGAAGTGGAACCTCTGCCACAGGCCCCTGCTCTGGAACACAGATAAATGAAGCAGATCCTTCTCAATAAAGTAGTTGCCTGAATCTCCCTCAGGTAGTTCTTGATTTTGGTCACTGACTGACAGGTTGCCATTAGACAAACTTCCAGTGTTCGGTCACCTCGATCCCCGATGGCTTGTCTAGGCCCTATTGGATTGCCTGCCTCCGGGCTTTCCTCAAACTGACTCCCCACCGAACAGCACAACTCGCTTGGGATCTTCTTTCAAAAGATGGGGGACCCAATAAGTCACTTGGTCCCATCACCGCTTCAGTTCCTCCGGGCCGACATGGTCCCGGAACCAAAGACAACGCATAGCACGTGCGCTCCGGCCTGGTAGGCCATATCGCCGGGGCACCCCCTCTGATTGGCTGCTGGAAAGAAGGTGCTCCTACCTGGACTTCACTGCCGCCACCTGATGCCTCGGGGTGGTAAGGCACCCCAAGAACACAGGACGAACCGACAGCACAGCCCAGCTAGATCAGAGCTGAATTTGTGCAAATTACCTGGATGAGAGTCACATAACTCTCTCATCCCCCTCTAAATTTGGAATAGCACCTGGACTGACAGTATACAGCAGGGCTGTATCTTGGCCTAGGCCGACAAGGCCCAGGCTAGGGCAGCACTTTGCGGGGGGTGGCCGCCCCCCCTGCACAAAAACATCCCCCCGACCCGTCCTCCCGAGTCTCGGCTCCCACAGCATTCCCCCCGCTCATATACAGCCTCAGCGCACCTCCTGCCCACAGCCACTGGAGATGCCAGTGATGAAGTTATCTGCAGCCTTCTGTGCTGTGCCCAGGGCCGGACTGGCCTACCGGGATACCGGGAAAAATCCCGGTAGGCCGGCTGCCTGTCAATGAAAAATTAATGAACAGGCCACAGACGCGGCCGCGGCGCCGGCCGCACTTTCAATTATATACAATGCCGCGCTGCGCCTCCAGTGTCATGTCCCTCACACCGTGGCCGTGCAGTGTTTCGTGGTAAAAAGCAGCGGCGGGCCGGCCGCCTTCGGTTTGCAGCCGCCATGCTCGCCGCTGCATTTACAGTGCCGCAAGCTCCTTCCCGCTGTGAGCTGCCTGGAGGAGGAGAGGAGGAGGAGGAGAGATCATGTGTGTCAGTGGGAGGAGGGGCTGGAGGAGCCGAGTAGGAGAACGTGACCAGCGTGACGGCGTCATCCAGGACCATTCCCATCGTCCCGTGCGGTGCGTGCCAGTACCGCCCACTTTCCCCTGCAGGACATGAAGGAAGGAGAAGGAGTAGCCGCCACCCTTGCCTTGGAGCACGGACTCATCAGCAAGCAGCACAAGCGTCATCTCACACGACGATTGGAAGCACTGCAGCAGTCAGTGGAGGACAGGAGGAGTCACAGGACAATCGGTTTATTCGGGTCTCAAGGCAAGGCAGAATTATGAAATCCTAGGCCTGCATATATCTGTTCTCATCTCTCTCTCAGAGTGACTCCCCCGGCCCCCCCCCTCCTCTCTCTCTGTCAGTCACCTACCTTTTTGATGCCCCTGTTGTAAACTGTATAATAATCTCAGAGAGAAGGGGGGGAGTCACTCACTCCCCCCTCCCCCTCTCTCTGAGATTAGTATACAGTTTACAACAGGGGCATCAAAAAGGTAGGTGACTGACAGAGAGAGGAGGGGGGGCCCGGGGGGTGCACCGTTATATAACGGTGCACCCCCCGGGCCCCCCCTCCTCTCTGTCAGTCACCTACCTTTTTGCTGCCCCTGTTGTAAACTGTATAATGGTGCACCCCCTGGGCCCCCCCCCCCTCCTCTCTCTGTCAGTCACCTACCTTTTTGCTGCCCCTGTTGTAAACTGTATAATGGTGCACCCTACCTTTTGTCTGAGATTAGTATACAGTTTACAACAGGGGCATCAAAAAGGTAGGTGACTGACAGAGAGAGGAGGGGGGGCCCGGGGGGTGCACCGTTATATAACGGTGCACCCCCCGGGCCCCACCCCTCCTCTCTCTGTCAGTCACCTATCCATGAGGATATAAGGACCACTACAGTGTTTATATGGGACTAAACACCCCACAATAATCTGTTTGAACATTTGATTATTTACAGATTCACATATGTTCGTTTGAGTATTATATGACCTTTAGAAAATTGTTATTCACGTTTGTATACACTGTGGATTAGATGTGATATTTATGTCCAGTTTGTGATCACGACGATTACACTACATTGGGGATTCCCCTTCCAGGTGGACTCCCCCCCCCCCCCACCCCTTTTTTGGCACTTGCACTTTTTTTAAATAATAATAAGTAAACTCATTTATTATCACAAAAAAGTGCATTTATTTTGCCTGCAGAGCATTTCCCTCGGTTGTATTTCACCTATAAAAAGGAGATGGGCATTAGGAGACAGAGTAAACACCTCTCCTTTTAGGCGTTCCTATGCCTAGGCTAAGTGTCATGTGGGACTTCGCCCAGATGATTGACGTCTTGAGAAAAAATTCCCCCTGGCGGATAAGGCGCGTCACGAGTTTCATAAGAATGCCTACTACCGCGGGAGTGAGAACACGGAAGTCGGGTGGAAAAGAGCAATAAGACGGTATGTACAGCAAAAAAAAACAGCCTACTGTAAATGTTGGAAGTATGCTAAGTGTAATGTTATATACATGTTTTTAGGGTGAACATCCGCTTTAATAAATGTGTAGCACTACCCCCCGGAGGAGCTGTCGGATTGTTTTGGGTGGCATGTTACCTCTATTTCCTCGTCGTCTAGGGTATCAGATGAGAGTTGAGAAAAAGTTCCACACTTTAGACTTCTTTTTCTTTGATTTATTTGCGGAACTTGGTAAAATAATAAAAGTAGTGTAGCTCTACCCCCTCAGGAGCCGCTGGATAGATTTGGGATGGCGTGTTACCTTTTGTGATGCGTCTAGGGATATGATGATGATGAGGTGATGTGAGCAATGATGGAAAGTTCAAACAGCAGGGTGTCGTTTTCTGTGCTTTTATTCTCTTGCCAAACACGGCAAACGATTAACTTGAGGTAGACAGAGAAAGATTGGTGAAAGGAGAATTGCAGATTCAGGCCTTAACCATACAGAAGCAGTCCTGCTTCAACGATACCTTTGCTTCGTCGCCACTCCAGCCAGAGTGGGTGTAGTGTACCTGGACCCTTGAGAAGGAGAAACAAGTCTCTGCCACAGACTTGGCTCAAATGAAAATAGAAGTGGAACCTCTGCCACAGGCCCCTGCTCTGGAACACAGATAAATGAAGCAGATCCTTCTCAATAAAGTAGTTGCCTGAATCTCCCTCAGGTAGTTCTTGATTTTGGTCACTGACTGACAGGTTGCCATTAGACAAACTTCCAGTGTTCGGTCACCTCGATCCCCGATGGCTTGTCTAGGCCCTATTGGATTGCCTGCCTCCGGGCTTTCCTCAAACTGACTCCCCACCGAACAGCACAACTCGCTTGGGATCTTCTTTCAAAAGATGGGGGACCCAATAAGTCACTTGGTCCCATCACCGCTTCAGTTCCTCCGGGCCGACATGGTCCCGGAACCAAAGACAACGCATAGCACGTGCGCTCCGGCCTGGTAGGCCATATCGCCGGGGCACCCCTCTGATTGGCTGCTGGAAAGAAGGTGCTCCTACCTGGACTTCACTGCCGCCACCTGATGCCTCGGGGTGGTAAGGCACCCCAAGAACACAGGACGAACCGACAGCACAGCCCAGCTAGATCAGAGCTGAATTTGTGCAAATTACCTGGATGAGAGTCACATAACTCTCTCATCCCCCTCTAAATTTGGAATAGCACCTGGACTGACAGTATACAGCAGGGCTGTATCTTGGCCTAGGCCGACAAGGCCCAGGCTAGGGCAGCACTTTGCGGGGGGTGGCCGCCCCCCCTGCACAAAAACATCCCCCCGACCCGTCCTCCCGAGTCTCGGCTCCCACAGCATTCCCCCCGCTCATATACAGCCTCAGCGCACCTCCTGCCCACAGCCACTGGAGATGCCAGTGATGAAGTTATCTGCAGCCTTCTGTGCTGTGCCCAGGGCCGGACTGGCCTACCGGGATACCGGGAAAAATCCCGGTAGGCCGGCTGCCTGTCAATGAAAAATTAATGAACAGGCCACAGACGCGGCCGCGGCGCCGGCCGCACTTTCAATTATATACAATGCCGCGCTGCGCCTCCAGTGTCATGTCCCTCACACCGTGGCCGTGCAGTGTTTCGTGGTAAAAAGCAGCGGCGGGCCGGCCGCCTTCGGTTTGCAGCCGCCATGCTCGCCGCTGCATTTACAGTGCCGCAAGCTCCTTCCCGCTGTGAGCTGCCTGGAGGAGGAGAGGAGGAGGAGGAGAGATCATGTGTGTCAGTGGGAGGAGGGGCTGGAGGAGCCGAGTAGGAGAACGTGACCAGCGTGACGGCGTCATCCAGGACCATTCCCATCGTCCCGTGCGGTGCGTGCCAGTACCGCCCACTTTCCCCTGCAGGACATGAAGGAAGGAGAAGGAGTAGCCGCCACCCTTGCCTTGGAGCACGGACTCATCAGCAAGCAGCACAAGCGTCATCTCACACGACGATTGGAAGCACTGCAGCAGTCAGTGGAGGACAGGAGGAGTCACAGGACAATCGGTTTATTCGGGTCTCAAGGCAAGGCAGAATTATGAAATCCTAGGCCTGCATATATCTGTTCTCATCTCTCTCTCAGAGTGACTCCCCCGGCCCCCCCTCCTCTCTCTCTGTCAGTCACCTACCTTTTTGATGCCCCTGTTGTAAACTGTATAATAATCTCAGAGAGAAGGGGGGGAGTCACTCACTCCCCCCTCCCCCTCTCTCTGAGATTAGTATACAGTTTACAACAGGGGCATCAAAAAGGTAGGTGACTGACAGAGAGAGGAGGGGGGGCCCGGGGGGTGCACCGTTATATAACGGTGCACCCCCCGGGCCCCCCCTCCTCTCTGTCAGTCACCTACCTTTTTGCTGCCCCTGTTGTAAACTGTATAATGGTGCACCCCCTGGGCCCCCCCCCTCCTCTCTCTGTCAGTCACCTACCTTTTTGCTGCCCCTGTTGTAAACTGTATAATGGTGCACCCTACCTTTTGTCTGAGATTAGTATACAGTTTACAACAGGGGCATCAAAAAGGTAGGTGACTGACAGAGAGAGGAGGGGGGGCCCGGGGGGTGCACCGTTATATAACGGTGCACCCCCCGGGCCCCACCCCTCCTCTCTCTGTCAGTCACCTACCTTTTTGCTGCCCCTGTTGTAAACTGTATAATAATCTCAGACAGAAGGGGGGGGGGTGCACTGTGCAATGGTGTGAGACTGCTGAGAGAGATTATATAGATTACAATTTTCAGGGGCAGAAAAGGTAGATGACAGAGAGGGGGCAGGGGGTAGGGGATTGACCAATGACCATACAATGGTGAGAGAGAGATTATACAGTCCAGATTACAATTTGCAGGGGCAGCAGCATGGGGCACCCCCCTCCCTCTGTCACCTTTGCTACCCCTGCAAATTGAAATCTGGACTGTATAATCTCTCTCACCATTCCATGGTCAACCCCCCCCCTGTACCTACCTTTTAAATACCCCCAAAAATGTGTCATTTAAAAAAAAAAAAATCTGCCTGTGCTGAACTGGTTGGGGACCGCCGCATGTACATTTACGTTGGCAGAATGGCACGGACAGGCACATTGGCGTACCTGTACGTCCCTGCCTAGACGTGGGTCGGGGGTCCGATCGGACCCCCCCGGTACTTGCGGCGGTCCCTGTGGCTGCAGGAGCGATCTGGGATGAGAGGGCGGCTGTTCGTTTTTGTCCGCCCCCTCCGGATCGCTCCCAGCCAATCCGCGCACGCCCTCTGCCTGTGTAAACACAGGAAGGGGGAAGTGATGTAAAATCTCTCCTCTCGGCGGTATTTTCAACCGCCGCTGAGGAGAGAAGACATCACACAGTGAGTTTGCACCAACACTACACTGACACAGTACACATAGGCACATACATTTTATTGTGATAATAAATTAGTTCACTTATTATTATTTAAAAAAAAGTGCAGTGCCCAAAAAAAGGGGGGGGGGGGGGAGTCCACCTGGAAGGGGGATCCCCAATGTAGTATAATCGTCATGATCACAAAGTGGATATATATATAACATCTAATCCACAGTGTATAAAAACGTGAATAACAATTTTCTAAAGGTCATATAATACTTGTGAGGTAAATCTATGAATGAGTGAATGATCAAATGTTCAAACGAACATATGTGAATCTGTAAATAATCAAATGTTCAAACAGATTATTGTGGGGTGTATGGTCCCATATAAACACCGAAGTGGTCCTTATATCCTCATGGATGTAAAGAAATACATTATCCCCTCTGTCAGATAACAACACATCTTCAAACAAGCAATCCTTGGAATAAAGGTATCTTGGATACGCCGTTATGACCCCCACTGTATGGTGAGCTGTGGGTCTACTCCAGTTGGTAAGCGTATCCAACCTACCTTTATTCCAAGGATTGCTTGTTTGAAGATGTGTTGTTATCTGACAGAGGTGATAATGTATTTCTATACATCCATGAGGATATAAGGACCACTACAGTGTTTATATGGGACTAAACACCCCACAATAATCTGTTTGAACATTTGATTATTTACAGATTCACATATGTTCGTTTGAGTATTATATGACCTTTAGAAAATTGTTATTCACGTTTGTATACACTGTGGATTAGATGTGATATTTATGTCCAGTTTGTGATCACGACGATTACACTACATTGGGGATTCCCCTTCCAGGTGGACTCCCCCCCCCCCCCCACCCCTTTTTTGGCACTTGCACTTTTTTTAAATAATAATAAGTAAACTCATTTATTATCACAAAAAAGTGCATTTATTTTGCCTGCAGAGCATTTCCCTCGGTTGTATTTCACCTATAAAAAGGAGATGGGCATTAGGAGACAGAGTAAACACCTCCTAAATGTTGATACACCAGACATGTATAAAGGGCAATGGTGTGCAGCAGGCAATTTTCTTTTATTTTTTGTGTGCAGTGTAATGCGCGCAGCTCATACACTGAGCGATCTACACTCTGGGCTCAAGATGGGAGAACTTCTAGGAACGCTGTAACTCCTGTCTCAGCACATTTGCAGGATTCACATCATCCTCGCCTTGATGTGTCTCTGGATTGCTTTTCAGTGGTGTTATCTGGGACCGTGGTCAGTTTGGGGAGAGTGCACCAGGTCCTGCGGTGAAGGAGTCTCTTCATCTATTAGACAGCGTGACAGTCCAGCCACTGTGAGTAAATAAAGTAAACCTGAGCTAACCCAAGGAACCATTTGGATCATGTTAAAATGTACAATATTTTGTGGTGTAGATGTCATAATTTGTGTCAGATTTTTTTGTGATTACCTAAGGCTTGGTTCACACTGGTGAAAATTGAATGCGGCTTTCGTCTCATCCAATTCACATTACATGAGATTGTGACCTTTCTATGGAACTGATTCTCATAACTCCAGGTCGGATTGCACCAGGGTCCTGTTTCAGGCCTGAATTCAGGCAAAAACTTGGCCTGATTCATCTCTGAAATGGAGAACAGGGACGCACAGGACCCCTGCTGTGAGCTGCATCCATCTTAGATGTGAACCCATCCTGAACAGACTATTGGGATATATTAATGGAGTACAGTTCAGTTACTTACAGAACATTTTACCATACCTAACGAGAATAAATGCATCTGCATGTTGTTTGAAGGTACATTGAATTGTTGGCTGGGGTACACACAGGCATTTCTTCTTTTAGACATTATCAAAAGGCGAAATGTGTGCATCTTGCTTTCAATTCAGAGCTTCATTAGAATTATCTGCAGCTATAGTCCAGAATACTTTCAGTGCTAAGACTTGGGCCCCTTTCACACGATTGGTCCGCTCGGATCTGCCTGTCCGTTTATATTATATTATATTATAGTTTATATTGTCCGTTTATATATATTACATACAATGTATGTGCTTTCATTCCTGAACAAGAAAATAATGACGTTATGCTGTGGGGCTGGTATGAAATTATTTCCAGGGCTGGTTTTCATTCCCAGTCCGGCCCTGGCTGTGCCTTCTTCAGGCATCGGGAAATCCCGCCCGCTGCTTCACCATGCAGCGTGACATCCAACCCAGGTAGGAGGACACCTTGTAAGGGCAGAGTGTGGAGCCCGAGTGTATGGCAGCCAAGGAGTGAGTGTATGGGAAGGGGTGGAAGGCTGTGCAGTCTCATTGTGCTGTGTTTGGAGGACTGGTGGCAGGCCGTTTTTGCTGGGACTTGTAGTGCACTGTGGGGGCTGAAATATGACAGCCCCGTTTTTGCTGGGACTTGTAGTGCACTGTGGGGGCTAAAATATGGCAGCCCCGTTTTTGCTGGGACTTGTACTGCCTCGTTTTTGCTGGGACATGTGGTAAACTGTGTGGCAGAGATATGGCAGCCCAGTTTTTGCTGGGACTTGTAGTGCACTGTGGGGGCTGAAATATTGAAACCA
This sequence comes from Rana kukunoris, assembly GCA_029574335.1. Taxonomy (NCBI): domain Eukaryota; kingdom Metazoa; phylum Chordata; class Amphibia; order Anura; family Ranidae; genus Rana; species Rana kukunoris. Next base: position 174,699,925 of record CM056059.1, on the reverse strand, counting down.
CGTTTTTTCTGGGATTGTAGTGCACTGTGGGGGCTGAAATATGGCAGCCCCGTTTTTGCTGGGACTTGTAGTGCACTGTGGAAACTGTGGGGGCTGAAATATGGCAGCCCCGTTTGTGCACTGTGGGGCTGAGATATAGCAGCCTCTTACTGTATACTGGGACTTGTCCCAGCAGAGTGGGCTGCCATTCTTCAATGCCCTGTAGTCTAGGGCACTACAAGTCCCAGTTTTTGGTCCAATGTTTTGTGTACTAACCATCGTTTTGGTCCGACGGACGGGTGTCCATCGGACAGATTTTAAAGCAAGTTTTAAAACGTTGGTCCGACGGATGGGCCGTGCACACGATCAATTTGGTCCGATGAAACTGTTCATCGGACCAGTCTGTACGCGGCCTTACTGTTGAAGAAAACAAAAAACAGGAAGGCTTGGGGCAGAGGGACATTACATAAAGGCAATTAAAAATATACCACTACTTTAAGCATCATCTCCACGGGATGTTAGCATTCTTCTCACTGAAGAAATGACACGTTGCTACAATGTTGTGTAGTGAGTGTACAGCTTGTATAACAGTGTACATTTGCTGTCCCCTCAAAATAACTCAACACAGCCATCAATGTCTAAACCGCTGGTAACAAAAGTGAGTACACCCCTAAGTGAAAATGTCCAAATTGGGCCCAAAGTGTCAATATTTTGTGCGGCCACCATTATTTTCCAGAACTGTCTTAACCCTCTTGAGCATGGCGATCACCAGAGCTTCACAGGTTGCCACTGGAGTCCTCTTCCACTCCTCTATGACGACATCACAGAGCTGGTGGATGTTAGAGACCTTGCGCTCCTCCACCTTCTGTTTGAGGATGTCCCACAGATGCTCAATAGGGTTTAGGTCTGGAGACATGCTTGGCCAGTACCAGTGGCGTAACCAGAGTTATGGGCGCCCGGGGCAGAACTTTTTTTTCGCCCCCCCCCCCCTTGTATAATCATCCACTCTGGTTATAAGGATCTGTAATGTATCCCTCTCAGGGCTTTCAGCATGTAAGGGGTAAATTATTGCAGGATTAATCATTTAACCCCTTACTGTAAGGGATTAACAGACTGACCCCCCCCCCCCACAACCACAGATCCCCCATCATAGACTGAACCCCCCCCCCACAATCACAGATCCCCCATCACAGACTGACCCCCCCACAATCACAGATCCCCCATCACAGACTGACCCCCTAAATAACATACCTCTCATCACAGATGGATCCCCCCAATCACAGATAGACCCCCCACAATCACAGACCCCCTATTTAACAGACCTAAGACAGTAACCCCCACCATAGTGCAGACCTCAGACAGTAACCCCCAGTAGTGCAGACCTCAGACAGTAACCCCCACAATAGTGCAGACCTCAGACAGTATACCCCAGCATAGTGCAGACCTCAGACAGTAACCCCCATAATAGTGCAGACCTCAGACAGTAACCCCCATAATAGTGCAGACCTCAGACAGTAACCCCCAACCCCCATAATAGTGCAGACCTCAGACAGTAACCCCCATAATAGTGCAGACCTCAGACAGTAACCCCCATAATAGTGCAGACCTCAGACAGTAACCCCCATAATAGTGCAGACCTCAGACAGTAATACAACCCCCATAATAGTGCAGACCTCAGACAGTAACCCCCATAATAGTGCAGACCTCAGACAGTAACCCCCATAATAGTGCAGACCTCAGACAGTAACCCCCATAATAGTGCAGACCTCAGAGAGTAACCTCCATAATAGTGCAGACCTCAGACAGTAACCCCCAATAGTGCAGACCTCAGACAGTAACCCCCAATAGTGCAGACCTCAGACAGTAACCCCCAATAGTGCAGACCTCAGACATTAACCCCCAGTAGTGCAGACCCCACCTCAGACAATAACCCCCAGTAGTGCAGAGCAGACCTCAGACAGTAACCCCCAGTAGTGCAGACCTCAGACAGTAACCCCCGGTAGTGCAGAAGACCTCAGACACAGTAACCCCCACAATAGTGCAGACCTCAGACAGTAAACCCCACAATAGTGCAGACCTCAGACAGTAAACCCCACAATAGTGCAGACCTCAGACAGTAACCCCCAGTAGTGCAGACCTCAGACAGTAACCCCCACAATAGTGCAGACCTCAGACATTAACCCCCAGTAGTGCAGACCTCAGACAGTAACCCCCACAATAGTGCAGACCTCAGACATTAACCCCCCCAGTAGTGCAGACCTCAGACAATAACCCCCAGTAGTGCAGACCTCAGACAATAACCCCATAGTAGTGCAGACCTCAGACAATAACCCCCAGTAGTGCAGACCTCAGACAGTAACCCCCAGTAGTGCAGACCTCAGACAGTAACCCCCAGAATAGTGCAGACCTCAGACAGTAACCCCCAGAATAGTGCAGACCTCAGACAGTAACCCCCACAATAGTGCAGACCTCAGACAGTAACCCCCACAATAGTGCAGACCTCAGACAGTAACCCCCACAATAGTGCAGACCTCAGACAGTGACCCCCACAATAGTGCAGACCTCAGACAGTAACCCCCACAATAGTGCAGACCTCAGACAGTAACCCCCACAATAGTGCAGACCTCAGACAGTGACCCCCCATAATAGTGCAGACCTCAGACAGTAACCCCCATAATAGTGCAGACCTCAGACAGTAACCCCCATAATAGTGCAGACCTCAGACAGTAACCCCCCCATAATAGTGCAGACCTCAGACAGTAACCCCCATAATAGTGCAGACCTCAGACAGTAACCCCCATAATAGTGCAGACCTCAGACAGTAACCCCCATAATAGTGCAGACCTCAGACAGTAACCCCCATAACAGTGCAGACCTCAGACAGTAACCCCCATAATAGTGCAGACCTCAGACAGTAATCCCCATAATAGTGCAGACCTCAGACAGTAACCCCCATAATAGTGCAGACCTCAGACAGTAACCCCCATAATAGTGCAGACCTCAGAGAGTAACCTCCATAATAGTGCAGACCTCAGACAGTAAACCCCACAATAGTGCAGACCTCAGACAGTAACCCCCAATAGTGCAGACCTCAGACATTAACACCCAGTATTGTGCAGACCTCAGACAATAACTCCCAGTAGTGCAGAGACCTGACAACACAACAGACAGTAACCCCCAGTAGTGCAGACCTCAGACAGTAAGAACCCCCACAATAGTAACCAGACCTCAGACAGAATAACCCCCACAATAGTGCAGACCTCAGACAGTAACCCCCACAATAGTGCAGACCTCAGACAGTAACCCCCACAATAGTGCAGACCTCAGACAGACATAACCCCCACAATAGTGCAGACCTCAGACAGTAACCCCCACAATAGTGCAGACCTCAGACAGTAACCCCCAGTAGTGCAGACCTCAGACAGTAACCCCCAGTAGTGCAGACCTCAGACAGTAACCCCCAGTAGTGCAGACCTCAGACAGTAACCCCCAGTAGTGCAGACCTCAGACAGTAACCCCCCATAATAGTGCAGACCTCAGACAGTAACCCCCCATAATAGTGCAGACCTCAGACAGTAACCCCCATAATAGTGCAGACCTCAGACAGTAACCCCCATAATAGTGCAGACCTCAGACAGTAACCCCCATAATAGTGCAGACCTCAGACAGTAACCCCCAGTAGTGCAGACCTCAGACAGTAACCCCCAATAGTGCAGACCTCAGACATTAACCCCCAATAGTGCAGACCTCAGACAGTAACCCCCACAATAGTGCAGACCTCAGACATTAACCCCCAATAGTGCAGACCTCAGACAGTAACCCCCAGTAGTGCAGACCTCAGACAGTAACCCCCAATAGTGCAGACCTCAGACAGTAACCCCCAGTAGTGCAGCACCTCAGACAGTAACCCCCAATAGTGCAGACCTCAGACATTAACCCCCAATAGTGCAGACCTCAGACAGTAACCCCCAATAGTGCAGACCTCAGACAGTAACCCCCAATAGTGCAGACCTCAGACAGTAACCCCCACAATAGTGCAGACCTCAGACATTAACCCCCAATAGTGCAGACCTCAGACAGTAACCCCCAGTAGTGCAGACCTCAGACAGTAACCCCCAATAGTGCAGACCTCAGACAGTAACCCCCAATAGTGCAGACCTCAGACATTAACCCCCAATAGTGCAGACCTCAGACAGTAACCCCCAGTAGTGCAGACCTCAGACAGTAACCCCCAATAGTGCAGACCTCAGACATTAACCCCCAATAGTGCAGACCTCAGACAGTAACCCCCAATAGTGCAGACCTCAGACAGTAACCCCCAATAGTGCAGACCTCAGACATTAACCCCCAATAGTGCAGACCTCAGACATTAACCCCCAGTAGTGCAGACCTCAGACATTAACCCCCAGTAGTGCAGACCTCAGACAATAACCCCCAGTAGTGCAGACCTCAGACAATAACCCCCAGTAGTGCAGACCTCAGACAGTAACCCCCAGTAGTGCAGACCTCAGACAGCGGCGTGTGTGGTTTCCCTCAAGCGCGGGCTCCTCCTCCTCTCTGTGGTGTGAACAGAGAGGAGGGCCGCCGCCGGGTGTACCAAGATGGCCGCCGCTCCGGAGCTAGGCCGAAGCCGGGGACTTTCCTAGGCCGAGGCTCCGGAGCGCTCCGCGGAGCCGGTGGATGGATTCGCCCCCCCCCCATTTTTCACCCCGGTGCGACAGCCCCCCCTGCCCCCCCCCCCCGCTACGCCAGTGGCCAGTACATCGCCTTTACCCTCAGCTTCTTTAGCAAGGTAGTGGTGGTCTCAGAGGTAAGTTTGGGGTAATTATCATGTTGGAATACTGCCCGTGGCCCAATCTCCGAAGGGAGTGGATCATGCTCTGCTTCAGTATGTCTCAGTACATGTTGGCATTCATGGTTCCCTCGATGATCTGTAGCTCCCCAGTGCCGGCAACACTCATGCAGCCCCAGACCATGACACTCCCACCACCATGCTTGACTGTAGGCAAGACACACTTGTCTTTGTACACCTCACCTGGTTTCCCCCACTCACACTTGACACCATCTGAACCAAATAAGTTTATCTTGGTCTCATCAGACCACAGAGCATGGTTCCAGTAATCCATGTCCTTAGGGCCAGTTCACACCAGATGCAGTTCCATGCAGTTCCGTTTTTTCTGCACCAATAAAATCAGTTTCTGCACTGGAAACTGACTGTAACTGACTACACTGGTGTGAACTAGAACCATTGGCAATGGCGGACTAACCAGGGGGCGGGGGGGGTCATACCGCACCGGGTGCCACACACTGGGGGGGTGTCAGGCCGACACCCCCCCTCCGCGACGAAAGCATGACGCGGCCACGGTGAAAGCATGGCAGCAGCGGCATACAGGCAAGGTAATATCGCGACTCGCGAGTGACACACACACACACACACACACAGCCTGTTGTAGGATAGGGGGGTTCTGCATATGAGGGGGGGTTCTGTATTGTAGGATAGGGGGGGTTCTGCATATGAGGGGGGGGGTTCTGTATTGTAGGATAGGGGGGTTCTGTATATGAGGGGGTTCTGTATTGTAGGATAGGGGGGTTCTGTATAAGAGGGGAGGGGGGTCTGTATTGTAGGATAGGGGGGTTCTGTATATGAGGGGGGGTTCTGTATTGTAGGATAGGGAGGGTTCTGTATATGAGGGGGGTTCTGTATTGTAGGATAGGGGGGGTTCTGTATTGTAGGATAGGGGGATTCTGTATATGAGGGGGGTTCTGTATTGTAGGATAGGGGGGTTCTGTATATGAGGGGGTTCTGTATTGTAGGATAGAGGGGGGTTCTGTATATGAGGGGGGTTCTGTATTGTAGGATAGGGGGGTTCTGTATATGAGGGGGGTTCTGTATTAAGGAATGGGGATTCTGTATATGAGGGGGGGTCTGTATTGTAGGATAGGGGGGGTTTCTGTAGGCAAGTCTGAGGGCAAGGGGGAAGGGGGTTGTCTGCACTATTGTAAAGGGGGGAGTTCTGTACGTGGGGGGGGGGTGTTCTGTATGGGGGGTTCTGTGTGTGGGGGGTTGTTCTGTATATGAGGGGGGGTGTTCTGTATATGAGGGGGGGTTCTGTATGTGGGGTGTTTTGTACATGAGGGGGGTTCTGTATTGTGGGGGGGAACTCTGTATAGGGGGGTTTCTGTATATCAGGGGGGGGTTCTGTATTGTAAGATAGGGGGGTTCTGTATTGTAGGATGGGGGGGGGGTTCTGTATATGAGGGGGGTTCTGTATTGTAGGATAGGGGGGTTCTGTATATGAGGGGGGTCTGTATTGTAGGATAGGGGGGTTCTGCATATGAGGGGGGGTTCTGTATTGTAGGATAGGGGGGTTCTGCATATGAGGGGGGGTTCTGTATTGTAGGATAGGGGGGTTTCTGTATATGAGGGGGGTTCTGTATTGTAGGATAGGGGGGTTCTGTATATGAGGGGGGGGTTCTGTATTGTAGGATAGGGGGGTTCTTCTGTATATGATGGGGGGTTCTGTATTGTAGGATAGGGGGGTTCTGTATATGAGGGGGGTTCTGTATTGTAGGATAGGGGGGTTCTGTATATGAGGGGGGTTCTGTATTGTAGGATAGGGGGATTCTGTATATGAGGGGGTTTCTGTATTGTAGGATAGGGGGGGGTTCTGTATATGAGGGGGGTTCTGTATTGTAGGATAGGGGGGGTTCTGTATATAAGGGGGGTCTGTATTGTAGGATAGGGGGGGTTCTGTATATGAGGGGGGTTCTGTATTGTAGGATAGGGGGGTTCTGTATATGAGGGGGGTTCTGTATTGTAGGATAGAGGGGGTTCTGTATATGAGGGGGTTCTGTATTGTAGGATAGGTGGGTTCTGTATATGAGGGGGTTCTGTATTGTAGGAATGGGGATTCTGTATATGAGGGGGGTTCTGTATTGTAGGATAGGGGGGTTCTGTATATGAGGGGGGGTTCTGTATTGTAGGATAGGGGGGTTCTGTATATGAGGGGGTTCTGTATTGTAGGATAGGGGGTTCTGTATTGTAGGATAGGGGGGTTCTGTATATGAGGGGGGGTTCTGTATTGTAGGGTAGGGGGTGGTATCTGTATAGGGGGGTTCTGTATATGGGGGGGTTTATGTATTGTTGTTGGGTCTGTATTGTGGGGGGGGGTGTTCTGTATTGTAGGGGGGGGGGTCTGCACTGTAGTGGTGGGTCTGTATTGTAGGGAGTGGTCTGCACTGTCCAGAGGTGCAGTCTAATGTAAAGGGGTCCAGTGATGCAGGGTGCTGTGTAATATAAAGGGGTCCAGTGCTGCAGGGTGCTGTTTAATGTAAAAGGGGTTCAGAGCTGCAGGGTGCTGTGCAATATAAAGGGGTCCAGAGGTGCAGGGTTCTGTGTAATGTAAAGGGGTCCAGAGGTGCAGGGTGCTGTGTAATGTAAAGGGTCCAGGGGTGCAGTGTGCTGTGCAATATAAAGGGGTCAAGAGGTACAGGGTGCTGTGCAATTTAAAGGGGTCCAGTGCTGTGTAATGTAAAAGGGGTCCAGATGTGCAGGATGCTGTGCAATGTAAAAGGGGTCCAGATGTGCAGGGTGCTGTGTAATGTAAAGGGGTCCAGAGGTGCAGGGTGCTGTGTAATGTAAAAGGGGTTCAGAAGTGCAGGGTGCTGTGTAATTTAAAGGGGTCCAGAGGTGCAGGGTGCTGTGTAATGTAGAGGGGCCCAGAGGTGCAGGGTGCTGTGTAATGTAAAGGGGACCAGAGGTGCAGGGTGCTGTGTAATGTAGAGGGGCCCAGAGGTGCAGGGTGCTGTGTAATGTAAAGGGGACCAGAGGTGCAGGGTGCTGTGTAATGTAAAGGGGACCAGAGGTGCAGGGTGCTGTGTAATGTAAAAGGGGTCCAGATGTGCAGGGTGCTGTGTAATGTAAAAGGGGTCCAGGTGTGCAGGGTGCTGTGTAATGTAATGGGGTCCAGAGGTGCAGGGTGCTGTGTAATGTAAAAGGGGTTCAGAGGTGCAGGGTGCTGTGTAATGTAAAGGGGTCCAGAGGTGCAGGGTGCTGTGTAATGTAGAGGGTCCCAGAGGTGCAGGGTGCTGTGTAATGTAGAGGGGCCCAGAGGTGCAGGGTGCTGTGTAATGTAAAGGGGTCCAGAGGTGCAGGGTGCTGTGAAATGTAGAGGGGCCCAGAGGTGCAGGGTGCTGTGTAATGTAAAGGGGTCCAGAGGTGCAGGGTGCTGTGAAATGTAGAGGGGCCCAGAGGTGCAGGGTGCTGTGTAATGTAGAGGGGACCAGAGGTGCAGGGTGCTGTGTAATGTAGAGGGGCCCAGTGGTGCAGGGTGCTGTGTAATGTAGAGGGGCCCAGAGGTGCAGGGTGCTGTGTAATGTAGAGGGGCCCAGAGGTGCAGGGTGCTGTGTAATGTAAAGGGGACCTGAGGTGCAGGGTGCTGTGTAATGTAGAGGGGCCCAGAGGTGCAGGGTGCTGTGTAATGTAAAAGGGGTTCAGAGGTGCAGGGTGCTGTGTAATGTAAAAGGGGTTCAGAGCTGCAGGGTGCTGTGTAATGTAAAGGGGTCCAGAGGTGCAGGGTGCTGTGCAATATAAAGGGGTCCAGAGGTGCAGGGTGCTGTGCCATATAAAGGGGTCCAGAAGTGCAGGGTGCTGTGTAATATAAAGGGGTCCAGTGCTGTGTAATGTAAAAGGGGTCCAGATGTGCAGGGTGCTGTGTAATGTAAAGGGGTCCAGAGGTGCAGGGTGCTGTGTAATGTAAAAGGGGTTCAGAGGTGCAGGGTGCTGTGTAATTTAAAGGGGTCCAGAGGTGCAGGGTGCTGTGTAATGTAGAGGGGCCCAGAGGTGCAGGGTGGTGTGTAATGTAAAGGGGACCAGAGGTGCAGGGTGCTGTGTAATGTAGAGGGGCCCAGGGGTGCAGGGTGCTGTGTAATGTAAAGGGGACCAGAGGTGCAGGGTGCTGTGTAATGTAGAGGGGCCCAGAGGTGCAGGGTGCTGTGTAATGTAAAAGGGGTCCAGATGTGCAGGGTGCTGTGTAATGTAAAAGGGGTCCAGATGTGCAGGTGCTGTGTAATGTAAAGGGGTCCAGAGGTGCAGGGTGCTGTGTAATGTAAAAGGGGTTCAGAGGTGCAGGGTGCTGTGTAATGTAAAGGGGTCCAGAGGTGCATGGTGCTGTGTAATGTAGAGGGGCCCAGAGGTGCAGGGTGCTGTGTAATGTAAAGGGGACCAGAGGTGCAGGGTGCTGTGTAATGTAAAGGGGTCCAGAGGTGCAGGGTGCTGTGTAATGTAAAAGGGGTTCAGAGGTGCAGGGTGCTGTGTAATGTAAAAGGGGTTCAGAGGTGCAAGGTGCTGTGTAATGCAAAGGGGTCCAGAGGTGCAGGGTGCTGTGTAATGTAGAGGGGCCCAGTGGTGCAGGGTGCTGTGTAATGTAGAGGGGCCCAGAGGTGCAGGGTGCTGTGTAATGTAGAGGGGCCCAGAGGTGCAGGGTGCTGTGTAATGTAAAGGGGACCTGAGGTGCAGGGTGCTGTGTAATGTAGAGGGGCCCAGAGGTGCAGGGTGCTGTGTAATGTAAAAGGGGTTCAGAGGTGCAGGGTGCTGTGTAATGTAAAAAGGGGTTCAGAGCTGCAGGGTGCTGTGTAATGTAAAGGGGTCCAGAGGTGCAGGGTGCTGTGCAATATAAAGGGGTCCAGAGGTGCAGGGTGCTGTGCCATATAAAGGGGTCCAGAAGTGCAGGGTGCTGTGTAATATAAAGGGGTCCAGTGCTGTGTAATGTAAAAGGGGTCCAGATGTGCAGGGTGCTGTGTAATGTAAAGGGGTCCAGAGGTGCAGGTGCTGTGTAATGTAAAAGGGGTTCAGAGGTGCAGGGTGCTGTGTAATTTAAAGGGGTCCAGAGGTGCAGGGTGCTGTGTAATGTAGAGGGCCCAGAGGTGCAGGGTGGTGTGTAATGTAAAGGGGACCAGAGGTGCAGGGTGCTGTGTAATGTAGAGGGGCCCAGGGGTGCAGGGTGCTGTGTAATGTAAAGGGGACCAGAGGTGCAGGGTGCTGTGTAATGTAGAGGGGCCCAGAGGTGCAGGGTGCTGTGTAATGTAAAAGGGGTCCAGATGTGCAGGGTGCTGTGTAATGTAAAAGGGGTCCAGATGTGCAGGGTGCTGTGTAATGTAAAGGGGTCCAGAGGTGCAGGGTGCTGTGTAATGTAAAAGGGGTTCAGAGGTGCAGGGTGCTGTGTAATGTAAAGGGGTCCAGAGGTGCATGGTGCTGTGTAATGTAGAGGGGCCCAGAGGTGCAGGGTGCTGTGTAATGTAAAGGGGACCAGAGGTGCAGGGTGCTGTGTAATGTAAAGGGGTCCAGAGGTGCAGGGTGCTGTGTAATGTAAAAGGGGTTCAGATGTGCAGGGTGCTGTGTAATGTAAAAGGGGTTCAGAGGTGCAAGGTGCTGTGTAATGCAAAGGGGTCCAGAGGTGCAGGGTGCTGTGTAATGTAGAGGGGCCCAGAGGTGCAGGGTGCTGTGTAATGTAAAGGGGACCAGAGGTGCAGGGTGCTGTGTAATGTAGAGGGGCCCAGAGGTGCAGGGTGCTGTGTAATGTAAAGGGGAGCAGAGGTGCAGGGTGCTGTGTAATGTAGAGGGGCCCAGAGGTGCAGGGTGCTGTGTAATGTAAAGGGGTCCAGATGTGCAGGGTGCTGTGTAATGTAAAAGGGGTCCAGATGTGCAGGGTGGTGTAATGTAAAGGGGTCCTGAGGTGCAGGGTGCTGCGTAATGTAAAAGGGGTTCAGAGGTGCAAGGTGCTGTGTAATGTAAAGGGGTCCAGAGGTGCAGGGTGCTGTGTAATGTAGAGGGGCCCAGAGGTGCAGGGTGCTGTGTAATGTAAAGAGGACCATAGGTGCAGGGTGCTGTGTAATGTAGAGGGGCCCAGAGGTGCAGGGTGCTGTGTAATGTAAAGGGGACCAGAGGTGCAGGGTGCTGTGTAATGTAAAGGGGACCAGAGGTGCAGGGTGCTGTGTAATGTAAAATGGGTCCAGAGGTGCAGGGTGCTGTGTAATGTAAAGGGGTCCAGAGGTGCAGGGTGCTGTGTAATGTAGAGGGGCCCAGAGGTGCAGGGTGCTGTGTAATGTAAAGGGGACCAGAGGTGCAGGGTGCTGTGTAATGTAAAGGGGTCCAGAGGTGAGGGGCGCTGTGTAATGTAGAGGGGCCCAGAGTGCTGTGTAATGTAAAGGGGGCCAGAGGTGCAGGGTGCTGTGTAATGTAAAGGGGACCAGAGCTGCAGGGTGCTGTGTAATGTAAAGGGGTCCAGAGGTGCAGGGTGCTGTGTAATGTAAAGGGGTCCAGAGGTGCAGTGTGCTGTGTAATGTAGAGGGGCCCAGAGGTGCAGGGTGTTGTGTAATGTAAAGGGGTCCAGAGGTGAGGGGTGCTGTGTAATGTAAAGGGGTCCAGAGGTGCAGGGTGCTGTGTAATGTAAAAGGGTCCAGAGGTGCAGGGTGCTGTGTAATGTAGAGGGGCCCAGAGGTGCAGGGTGTTGTGTAATGTAAAGGGGTCCAGAGGTGAGGGGTGCTGTGTAATGTAAAGGGGTCCAGAGGTGCAGGGTGCTGTGTAATGTAGAGGGGCCCAGAGGTGCAGGGTGCTGTGTAATGTAAAGGGGTCCAGATTTGCAGGGTGCTGTGTAATGTAAAAGGGGTCCAGATATGCAGGGTGCTGTGTAATGTAAAGGGGTCCAGAGGTACAGGGTGCTGCGTAATGTAAAAGGGGTTCAGAGGTGCAAGGTGCTGTGTAATGTAAAGGGGTCCAGAGGTGCAGGGTGCTGTGTAATGTAGAGGGGCCCAGAGGTGCAGGTTGCTGTGTAATGTAAAGAGGACCAAAGGTGCAGGGTGCTGTGTAATGTAGAGGGGCCCAGAGGTGCAGTGTGCTGTGTAATGTAGAGGGGCCCAGAGTGCTGTGTAATGTAAAGGGGACCAGAGGTGCAGGGTGCTGTGTAATGTAAAGGGGACCAGAGGTGCAGGGTGCTGTGTAATGTAAAATGGGTCCAGAGGTGCAGGGTGCTGTGTAATGTAGAGGGGCCCAGAGGTGCAGGGTGCTGTGTAATGTAAAGGGGACCAGAGGTGCAGGGTGCTGTGTAATGTAAAGGGGTCCAGAGGTGAGGGGTGCTGTGTAATGTAGAGGGGCCCAGAGTGCTGTGTAATGTAAAGGGGACCAGAGGTGCAGGGTGCTGTGTAATGTAAAGGGGTCCAGAGGTGCAGGGTGCTGTGTAATGTAAAGGGGTCCAGAGGTGCAGGATGCTGTGTAATGTAGAGGGGCCCAGAGGTGCAGGGTGTTGTGTAATGTAAAGGGGTCCAGAGGTGAGGGGTGCTGTGTAATGTAAAGGGGTCCAGAGGTGCAGGGTGCTGTGTAATGTAAAAGGGTCCAGAGGTGCAGGGTGCTGTGTAATGTAGAGGGGCCCAGAGGTGCAGGGTGTTGTGTAATGTAAAGGGGTCCAGAGGTGAGGGGTGCTGTGTAATGTAAAGGGGTCCAGAGGTGCAGGGTGCTGTGTAATGTAGAGGGGCCCAGAGGTGCAGGGTGCTGTGTAATGTAAAGGGGTCCAGATGTGCAGGGTGCTGTGTAATGTAAAAGGGGTCCAGACATGCAGGGTGCTGTGTAATGTAAAGGGGTCCAGAGGTGCAGGGTGCTGCGTAATGTAAAAGGGGTTCAGAGGTGCAAGGTGCTGTGTAATGTAAAGGGGTCCAGAGGTGCAGGATGCTGTGTAATGTAGAGGGGCCCAGAGGTGCAGGGTGCTGTGTAATGTAAAGAGGACCAGAGGTGCAGGGTGCTGTGTAATGTAGAGGGGCCCAGAGGTGCAGGGTGCTGTGTAATGTAGAGGGGCCCAGAGTGCTGTGTAATGTAAAGGGGACCAGAGGTGCAGGGTGCTGTGTAATGTAAAGGGGACCAGAGGTGCAGGGTGCTGTGTAATGTAAAATGGGTCCAGAGGTGCAGGGTGCTGTGTAATGTAGAGGGGCCCAGAGGTGCAGGGTGCTGTGTAATGTAATGGGGACCAGAGGTGCAGGGTGCTGTGTAATGTAAAGGGGTCCAGAGGTGAGGGGTGCTGTGTAATGTAGAGGGGCCCAGAGTGCTGTGTAATGTAAAGGGGACCAGAGGTGCAGGGTTCTGTGTAATGTAAAGGGGACCAGAGGTGCAGGGTGCTGTGTAATGTAAAGTGGTCCAGAGGTGCAGGGTGCTGTGTAATGTAAAGGGGTCCAGAGGTGCAGGGTGCTGTGTAATGTAGAGGGGCCCAGAGGTGCAGGGTGTTGTGTAATGTAAAGGGGTCCAGAGGTGAGGGGTGCTGTGTAATGTAAAGGGGTCTAGAGGTGCAGGGTGCTGTGTAATGTAAAAGGGTCCAGAGGTGCAGGGTGCTGTGTAATGTAGAGGGGCCCAGAGGTGCAGGGTGTTGTGTAATGTAAAGGGGTCCAGAGGTGAGGGGTGCTGTGTAATGTAAAGGGGTCCAGAGGTGCAGGGTGCTGTGTAATGTAGAGGGGCGCAGAGGTGCAGGGTGCTGTGTAATATAAAGGGGGTCCAGAGGTGCAGTTGTGGAGAGGGGTACACATTAGTGATAAAGAAATATTGAAGGATGCAGGGGACGCAGTGGGGTGTTTTTACATTTTACCATGGGGGGGGGGGGGGGTGCCAGATATAGGATCCGCCCCGGGTGCCAAATGATCTAGGTACGCCCCTGACCATTGGTATACATGGAAAACACTGTGCATGCATTTTTAGTGCAGGAAAAAAGCACAGGGAACTGAACGGAACTGCGTCTGGTGTGAACTGGTCCTTAGTCTACTTGTCTTCAGCAAACTGTTTAAGGGCTTTCTTTTATTTATTTATTTTTTATTTACCACTAGTGTTGCTCACGAATATTCGCATTGCGAATATTCGCTACGAATATTGCATATTCGAGTATTCGCGAATATCGCGAATATCGCGGCGAATATTCGCTATTTCGAATATTCGAATGTTTTCAATTTTTTTTTAGAACAGATCACATCCTAGAGATCCCCATCGACGTCTAAAAGCATTGCTGGTATGATTAGAGACCTTGGGCCGAGTAGCTGCAGCGCTCATATTTATATTGCCGAAAAAATCGCAATGCGATTATTCGGCAATAGCGATATCGCGCGATTATTTTATATTGTAATTATATCACGAATATTCTGAGCCAATCAGAGTGCTCCATTCCGCATTTTCTCGAAATTTCGAAATTATTTTGTATTGTAATATATCACGAATATTCTGAGCCAATCAGAGTGCTCCATTCCGCATTTCTCGAATATTCGCAATTATTGTGTATTGTAATATATCGCGAATATTCTGAGCCAATCAGAGTGCTCCTTCCGCATTTGCCGAATATTCGCAATTATTGTGTATTGTAATATATCGCGAATATTTTGAGCCAATCAGAGTGCTCCTTCCGCATTTCTCGAATATTCGCTAATTATTGTGTATTGTAATATATCGCGAATATTCTGAGCCAATCAGAGTGCTCCTTCCGCATTTCTCGAATATTCGCAATTATTGTGTATTGTAATATATCACGAATATTCTGAGCCAATCAGATCAAGCTGCTCCTTCCGCATTTTGCCGAATATTCGCAATTATTGTGTATTGTAATATATCACGGAATATT